>JAVTVY010046187.1:0-20359 GCA_036873755.1 Hanleya hanleyi | reverse complement strand
GCCCCAAGTCCGTATCCAAAGTGAAAAGCATGAACGGGTGCTGCAGCTTTCTTGCCCCACATACCCAACAGCATGGCGTTTGCGACTGCAAAAAAAAACAATAACAAGAATATGTGACTTAAACGTAACTTAATACTTACTTTATTTTATATAGGTTCCTATTACAAAGGTTAGACCTTTAAAGAAATATAACCAACTATTTTACTGTCGTTGAGGGCGATAATCTATTATTTTCTATTACAATTTGTGATGTCAAGTTTGCGCTTTGAGGTCGACGTGGGCGCCGCCATGTTGCCTGTATGATGACGTGATTGATGACGTCAGCATTCAGGACAACGTCAGGGCTAACGCTTGATGCAAGGACGTTCAACTATGGACATTTGATTTACTCTGAGTTTTAATTCGAGGTAAGAACTGGCGCGGCAAATCTCATGAGGTTAATTCCTAAAAGGAAAGTGGTTTAGGTTATATTCGCCAGCTGAAGAATTTCGTCCGCAAGTATTTCAACTGGCACTCGCCTGATTGAATTTGGACAAAATTTGAAGTTGAGCGCTAAACTAAAAGAGCGTCCTCTGCAACGGTCTAGTGATTCGAGTTGAACGACGATGCTTCTAAATTCGTAAACATTTTCGTGATTACACTTGAACTACTAAAATCAACGGGAACGTCAGTGGATTCACTGGATTCCTTTCCGTGGGAATTATCGGCATGAACAACACGAGAAACCTTAAATCTCCATGACGTTGTGACGTTTTTAGATGAGTATACACTCACTTCCGCTCATCTAAAAACGTCACGCAGTGGTGCAATGGCGGCGCCCAGTCACGTCGCGGCGAGCGACAAAATATTCAATATTTCTTTTATTTCGCATTCTTTCTACATAAGTTTAATATAATAAGTTTTGGAATACAATTGCTGATAAATATAATCAAACTTAAAAATAAGGTAAGTACTCCTTTAACCCTACCTGGCCTGGGGGAGGGGGGTGGAAAGTGCCTCCCCCCTCCCCTAGTGAACTTTTCTCTGCTGCTCCGAAACGACAAAACCGAGGAGGCTGAGACTTGGTGACTTTTAAGCTTATCTTATTGGGGTCATTTTGAGCCTATTTTCATATACCCCCGGGTAGAGGATCATGGGTAAATTCAAAATGGCGGCCATGTGGTATCCGCGAATGTCGTGTTTTTCAATCTTTTCACTCCATTTCTTCACATTTTCCTTGCCTAAAAGGCCTTGAAAGTATTTTATTTATGCAAAACTAATTATTCTATATTTTATTTGATTTTTTTCGAGAAATCGGAAAAATGAAAATTTCGAAAAATCGACCCCAAAAAGGCCGAAAAATGGCTTCCGAGAAGATGACGTCACTGTGACGTCATCATGGCGGCCATCTTGGATTTTTTACATTTCCCGATAGAGCTTGAACCAAAGATACTGTGTGGCAAGTTTCAGGGCTCTAGCTTTAGTGGTAGAGAAAATATATAGGGGGCCACTTTCCGCCTCCCCCCCCCCCAGGCTGCGACACACCCCAAATCGCCCAGGCCAGATTGGGTTAAGGCGTACCTCAGGAAAGCATACTTGGACCGTTGTTGTTTATTTTATAATGAATGGTATGCCGCTCTCCAGCACATCCGAAATAGACATGTATGCTGACGATTCGACCAAAACATGCAGAGGAAAAAGATATCAAAGCCGTGGAAGACAATCCCAATAGAGATATGCAGCACATGATGCAGTGGTGCGATGATAACCACATGGTCCGCAATATAGAACTATTGAACCAAACCTTCACTACCTTCCGAAACAGCATCTTGACGTTATTGTTGAGTGTGAAAGTTTGAAAATTGTTGAATGTGCGAAGGTTAGTTATGATAGACAACATTTATCATGGAAAGATCATGTAAACAAAGTTGCTGGACATATGAACAGGAATATTGCATTAATGTGTAGGATTAAGAAATATTTACCGATTTCCACTAGATTAACGTTCAATAATGCATTCATACAAACTTACATTGATCACTGTGGCAGTAATATTATTCCAAAAATAACGAAAACACTGTTATACTATCACTTTCTAAATGACAGAAAAAAAATAAACTTCAAAAGTTAGCAGTGCATATACATGTAATAAGTGATTCTCCCAGGTGTACTCCATCCGAGCCTTTCGTTGAACAATGTAAAATATTGCCACTGCCAGGATGGATTTTAGAAATGTAACTAATGTATTTAAAGCTACATGTATTAACAAATTAACTTCTAGTTATATTAGTGACATGTTTATTCGAGGAGTTCAATATCTAATCGCCAAACACGATTTACAGGTACCAAAAACTAAACTTGAGATGGCCCAAACAGCTTTTAGATGTGAAGGTGCCTCACTTTTTAACAATTTAGACAAGACAACTAGAGATTCGTCATCTTTACAGAGCCTTAAATATAATTATTTTAGAGATATAATATCTCGAGGATTTACTTAATTTTAACATATATATTATCGATTTACCTGGCCATTCTGAATTTTTACCGACTTTGTTTTCTTCCGATATATTTAAAGTATTCTAACTGTGCTATTTTATCTTCGTGTTGTACAATTAGTTGTTATATATTCATTAATTCATTTGTATACATTTACTGACCAAAGAAGGCCCTGGGTTAGATAAGCTTGCTTAGCAGGCGTCCAGTGTGACTTTTACCGTCTATAAATACAGTTTTTATTAGGTCATTCCATTTCAGATATTAATACCTATTGTTATTATATGGATGCTTATTATTATGCTATCCAGATTTTGTCGCCAAGGAAAACGTCCTCAAAGCCTCACTGTAGAGTTTAGATATTGGGCACAGAGTTAGATGCACGTTTGAAGTTATGCATATTATTTGGACAACTGACCTTGACCTTGACCTAATAAGATATAGGCGTGTAAAGCTTAATGTTATTTTGCGAATATCGACCAAATGGATGGGAGACGAAGTTGACATTTGGAAAGCAAGTGTTCGAAGTCTTTCCAGACAAAATGAGCCAATAGAATAAGCAGGTCAGACAAGCTGTTTTCGAGTTCTCTCTCCTGCTGACCCTTCGAGTGTTTCACGGATATTCTTGACGAAACCGATCTTCAGTCAAGTCACGATCCGAGGATAATGTGAACGGCCTTTTGACTGTCACATTGTCAGTCCGTTGGGTAACATATCTATGGAGTTATCTCCCCTTTAATGTTTTTCAAAACCCGTCATTTTATAACGATATAACCTTTTCACCGCGGAAAAAAGTTTTACACCGCGGAGAAAAGGTTTCCACTGCGGAGAAAACGTTTCCACCGCGGAGAAAAGGTTTACTCCGCGGAGAAAAGGTTTACATCGCGGACAAAAGGTTTACACGGCGAAGGAAAGGTTTCAACCGCGGAGAAAAGGTTTACACCGCGGAGAAAAGATTTTCACCGCGGAGAAAAGGTTTTCACCGCGGAGAGAAGGTATACACCTCGGAGAAAACGTTTAGTTTGTAAATTTGAATTCAACGCCGTTTATTTTGAGTTTTCCTGTTGATTTCTCATCGTGGATAAAAACAGCATGAGCGATCATCAAACGGGCGAGATGAATTGAAGAGAAATACGGAAACACAGAGAAAATGTATAGTTAAACTTATGAGAAACTAGAAATCATAGAGAAAATGTATAGTTTTATTGGATGGCACTAATAAGCCACCGTACTAAAGCGCTTTCGGTATTCATGAGATGTGAAGTGGAACCGTTGTTGATTTCAACCATGCAATTGTATAACACAGGATCAATTTCAGAGAGCTACTGAGTGGTTCTCCGATAACAAGATGTGAAATCCTGTATGTAACGCGACACACCAAATTAAAGCTTTCAGGACTTTCCATTCCGACTGAACCAACCGAGGCACCCCGTCATGGCAATGAAATTAACGTCATCTTACATGAGGACGGTGGCTGGGAACCCTGAGGATCCCCCTGTAAGCCCATGTGCGTCTCTGTCGATTAAATGGTGGGTGTTCAATCATCACTACATCGAAATCGCATATGTAACACGACATGAATTTAATTTTCAACGCGGGAGTACTCGACTGGCACAGCTCGCTCCTGGCTGTGCTGCTCCAATGATCATATGTAGGCTCTTAAATTGATGTCGCGTAACATTGGCGATGTCGGATCTCTTTATAATTGAACTGAATAAAATGGAAAATAATAGGCATTCGGTGGTTGAGAATGAACATTTGGCACTGGTTTAAAAATATTACGAAACGAAGAAAGTTCATAAAAAACTAAGGCCCTCGCAATGAAACGAATAACCAAGGCTCCGTCCCTTAAGTACACATTGTATCATATATGGCATTTTATTACTTTATGTTTCCACTTCTGCATTAGTTTGCATCCCACTACAGCGAAGTATACGTTTGGGGATAAATCATGGTAAGACCGTGTCATTGAACCAAGAATGTCTAATTATTATTATTACTATTATTATTATTATTATTATAGCTCTGGACTATTAACTTAGAGTTTCACATAGACAAGCGAAATTTTAACAATCAAAATGGTCTTAACAGATAAAATCAAGGTTGGACCTTTGAGGGAACTAAATTATTTCATTAACCCGATCTAGGCTGTGACTGTGTTACGAACACGGTTTGCCATCCGTTGTATATATCATTCGTTACCCGTGGGCTAGAAGACGAAAACTTCACACACTGTATAACGGTCCAAGAGAAACTACAAGGATAATTGTAATGGGTTCTCTTAGGAAGTCACGGCAACGTCAACAGCTCGCAAGGTATATTTTTTCGACCGATTTATCTGAAAAACATTTGGATATGATACATTGTTAGAATTATCCCTACCAGGCCCGGGGGCCATCATGCCTCCCTACCAAACCTTCTACCGTATATCCGAAAGGAAAAATTTAGTTGACACTCCGTGAATTTGTAATTTATCATATTGAGTGTATTTTTATATCACCTTGAGAAGAGGATCATGGGTAAATTCAAAATGTTGGTGATGTGGGGTTCCGGGAAAGGGATGTTTTCGTAATTTTTTTCTTCAAAATTTCTTTTTATTTTTTTTTGTTTTGCGAGGAAAAGTGGACAAAAACTATTTTATTTCACATTAGTTTATTATATGTAAATTTATCATACAATTATCGCGAAGAGACATAGATAGAATAGTCGAAAAATCCAACTGAAAAATCGACCAAAAAAGCGTTGTGAAAATGACTTCACTGTGACTTCATCCAAAGTGGTCATTTTTGGCTCTTAACATTTCCTGGTAGAGCTTGAACCAAGGGCGGTAAGTTTCAGCAGGGGAGACCTTCCTCCATGCCTGAATCCATGGTCCCAAAAAGCCCAAATCAGGTCATTCTCGCAAGCCAGTGTATCAGTCGATAGGTTACGATTGATACACTGGCTTGGTTAGTTACCTATAGCAGTTCTGGATATAAATAGCTGGAGAGGTTTCCGCTAAACCGAACCAATCGGTAAGCGCGCTGAAGCAGCTCATCAGGCCAATCCGCAGCGAGGTTTGAGTGTTGACTGGTTTGAATTTCATCGTCCGTCAGACTATACCTTTGAAGTTAGGCTGAAATCGACATCGGGTGTCAAAGCGAAAACGGCAGGCTCCAGATACCGACATGCTAATTGAAAACAACCGCTGGGGATGAAATGTACCAGATTGTGTAATAGACGCAACGACTTGCGAACTCATCGGAATCACCATCGGATTACCTGGACCTGTGCAGATGAGATCAGGTAGGATTAAATTGTCGCTACGACCATATAGACCATGGTCAATGGGTTTGCGACCACAATATGATTGTTAGCAACTACATGGTCGAAAGTGCAAACAAAACAATATCTGGTTACCTTCCAACATGTAACACTAAACGATTTCATTTTTTGTCGGATCAAATTTCTGACCAATTTTTAGGTCCCTCTCTCCGAAGATAGATTTTATGGTCACTCTTGTGACAGATTTCTCACCAACTAACGAGAAAAATATTGCAAATCGTTTTATCAACATACACACGGTCGCTTTTCCGAGCATAGAATTTATGGTCGTATTTGTGAGAAATAGAAAATCAGAAAATTCCGATCTCTATTTCTTAGACCAGTCACAAGTGAATTATTCAGACAAATTTGATGAAGAAAAATATTAATATCCTGAAGTTACAGCGAAACAGCCTATCTCGTCCCTCGTCCAGATAGACATTAGATTCGGGAGGCGCACGAAGAATCGACCGTTATAGAATCTCTGTGATTGGCTGCATGTTCTTCCAATATTGTGCTGGTCCCCTCGAATAACGAATAGCGAACTGCGAACCGCGGTCTAACTTTACGAACGTATGAAGATACTGGATTAGATTTTGAAATTTTAAATTGATCAATCAAGCGTTTTAAATGTGAAATCCCTTGATTCACTGGATATTTTTGACCGCATAAATCGACACTTGATAGACAGTGTGACGATTCATTTGGATAAAGAATAATGGTAAGCGATAAGGGTTTTAGGTAAAGAATATCATGTCTTATCATCGTCAATGAAATCTCTTAGCCGCTTCTCTCTTGCAGAAAATCATCTAGCGATTTATTCAATTTTCATTTCATGCAAATTTGAAATTGATGTTAACTGTTGTATGAGGTCTTTCGATGATTGACACAGCATACTATTGAGTGTCGGATCTGACGTCTGTACGATGGATGAATTTTGACCTACCATTCAATTCGATCCTTTAGATCCTTCCGAGAATTTATAACACACTTTATTTGTGTGTGATTTTCTTTTTGCGTTACGAGATGAAACATTACTCACTGGTATTCATGCACCCAAGGCAAAGTCCCTCAACGGCGTTGACCACACCGAAAAAGGCGATGGATGGAGACCAAGGTTTGAGGAAGTCGGCGACGGATATCACAGCGCTGCCGAATGCCAGTATAAGCTCAGACTTGACCCCGACTTTGTCCCGGAAAAACGAGGCAATTATTGACCCCAAAAGAGACAGAGCACCCCGGAAAACCATGACGATCCCAATACGATCAAAGGTCGTGTGAAGCAGCTCGTCGAAGTCCACCATTGTCGTCCCCACAATAGAATTGAGAGATCCCTGGCGAATAGATTCAAAATAAGGAAGGAAAATTCCAGTGTGTATTTCGCATCTCAAACTTAACCCTATCTGGCCTGGGCTTTTTGGGACCTGTCCAGGCCTGGGTGGGGGGAGACGAAATGGCCCCCCTAATTATTTTTTCTTACCCCTTGAGCTAGGGAGCTGAAACTTATTACACTATACCCTTGGGTCAAGCTCTACCAGAAAATGTAAAAAAATCCAAGATGGCCGCTTTGATGACGTCACAGTGACATAATTTTCAAAAACGGCATTTTTGGGTCAGATTTTCCGATTTTTTATTTTTGCAATTTCTCCACAAAAACTGCATGAAAAATTAGCAAATATTAATGTGATGTGAAATAAAATAGTTTTTGCTCACTTTTCATCGCAGAAAAGTAGAAATTTTGAAGAAATATGACAAAAACATCACTTTTCTGGTACCCCACGTGGCCGCCATCTTGAATTTACCCATGATCCTCTGCTCGGGGGGTTATGCAAATAGGCTCAAAATGACCCCAATAGGATAAACTATAAAGTCACGGAGTTTCAGCTCTCCATTTTTTGCCGTTCCGGAGATAGTGCAGAAAGTTTAGTAGGGGGGACCATAATGGCCCCCCAGGCCAGGTAGGGTTAATGTAAGTGTTCAAAACCAAACTCTTCATAAAGCAACCTACTTTTTTTATAGCACAACAGCATTAGGTTTCACGCAACATTGCATACGATCATTTTGCTCAATGAATTAATGTTGGAAAAAGGTATCGACCAATTGCCGACGTTGTATAAACGTGTGTATCATGGCGACATCATATATTTCGCAACAGGCATATCATAAACTAGTTTCTTGCAAGAGATACGCGTTCAACACTTTTCAATGATGCCCGCAATATATCGTGATGTTCTTACCGTTAAATCTTATGACAGATCTGTATTCTTTATTCCCAGTAAAGGGTATAACGGAACTAATACATCGTAGGTGGTCGTGTGCTGACAAAGTTATCCGAAGAGGTTTTAGAATATAAGTATCAGCTAGCGCGGGATTGGTCAATAAGTGAAGACCGGTTGGTTGGAAAACAGGTGATAAATTCGTAAATGATATTCGAAAATATCACAATACTCAAATCTCCATTTTCAGCGATCTGTTGATAATTCGCCGTCTTTTTTCGGATAGCATTCACGATGACGATGCGGCCGCTAGCCACGTGTTACGAAACGTAACGCCAGAGAGCATGCATAATGCGATCGTACTTTGCTATCAGTGAGATCATATCTATCAGCAAATTTGACTTTAAATGAAGGCAGTTGGTGGCACAATCTCGGCGAATCAGTTTCTACAAAGTGTTTTGTGGCACTGATTGTAATGGTCTCATTTTCGATCTAGTCATTATCCAGACCCTTCTGGAACATAATTGTTTCGGAAAGGGAAGATGACAATGTCGAAGGTACTTATATGTGCGCTTTAAAAATACAGATTTGAAGGGAACCGCGTTTGATCCTACAATCGCTGATTCTATCCTTATTAATACCCACGATCTGTAGCCCTCCAGCTTAGGGCAGCATGGTTTACCATACCATGTTTGTCTGGCACAGGAGGTAGATTAAAGTACCAAACAGATTGGGCTCTTTGAGGATCCATTGTGATCAGTATCTGTGGAGCCTAATTTTCAAAATTCGAAATTCAATTTTTTTTGTAGTTTTGGTTAGGTTTTTGTTAGGATTAGGGTTTTGTTATGGTATGTTTGTTTGGGTCATCGTCGCCGTGTGATAAGGTTAGGTGCGACGTTAAAATTCAAACAACTAACCAACCAACCAACCCACGATCTGTATTTCTGGTGTGATTTCTATATCACACAATTAAGGCATACTTACAACGACAATCCAGAGAGCTACTAGGGACACTGTTTTTACAACATTGTACTTGAACTCCTTCGAGAACTTTCGGCGCTGTTTTCCATTCTTTTCTTCTTTCTCCTCGGCTTTGAAATTTCGTTGGTCTTTCCTTGCTCTGTTACTTGTCTGTTCGTTTTCAAAGCCTCTATTTATCTGTCCTTTCAGCTCGACACTATTTGCCTGTTGTTTCTCTTCCATATTGTCACCTTGGCTTGTCTTAGAAAGTGCCGCAAATGTTTCTTGTATCTGAAATGAAACAATTACAACACATATAAGGGAAGTGGGAAGAGATGCCGACATACTGACAGAGCCACATGGCTTCACAGTCTTCCGGTTAACCTATTCTAAAGCACATACCAAGAATCTAACGATTCGTGATATGTGTTGTACCTCAGGTACGCTTTTATTGTACATGTTCATGTCGCAACTTGGATGATATGACCACACGATCACTAGCACCGGCATAAGCGGTATTAGATACAAATCTAGAGAGGTATGATGGAAATGCTCTGACAACTCGTATACTGGTAATTGGTGAGCTGTTTCGCTGTGACAACTCGTACACTGGGGATTGGTGAGCTGTATCGTCGTCAGACGAAAATGACGGAATTTATCTGTAAGGCCCGATGTCGACCCAGCATTTACGTCAGATCCGACATTCAGGATACAGCCTTTGTCTGCAAACAGACTTCCTCATGAAGAATCGTACTATAATATTTTGTTTATTAACGAATTACACCGTAACCGATTCTAAGATATAGTCAAGCAGCACACGTATAGCAATAATCTGGAGAAAAAAAACAACATTAATTTGTGTTCCGTTCTCATAATCCGTTTTTCACGGCCTCAAGCGACACAGCCGTTGTTGTTGTTTTTGCGTCTGTAAAGCGGGACTACTTTCGAGCCGATCGTTTGCCAGGAGACTTTCAATCGTTTGCTAGAAAACGTCTGCACCTTTGTTCGAGGTGTGAAAAGACGACCGGCACCCTTACTGTAGGTTGCCGGAGATTTCCGGCGATCGTCTTTATCTGACCGGCGTTTTTTAAAAAACGATCAACTCATACACCCATCGTTTGCATCGACGTTTTTTTTCATCGTTTAAAACGTCTAGCAAACGAACGTTGGATGGATACGGTCCCTAACACAAAAGACTATTCTGTAAGGCCCGATGTCGACCCAGCATTTACGTCAGATCCGACATTCAGGATACAGCCTTTGTCTGCAAACAGACTTCCTCATGAAGAATCGTACTTTTCTCGTATATCGATGCTATATTTATATGACACAAATATTTGCTGCATTTTGTTTTATTCCTACGACAATGTTCTTATTGAATGTCATCGGGTTTGATCGAATATTTTCTAGAAACGGCTTATACAACAACCAAGGCTTATACAACAACCAAGGCGTGTCCAACAATCAAGGCTTATACAACAACCAAGGCATGTACAACAACCAAGGCTTATACAACAGCCAACAACCAAGGCTTATACAACAACCAAGGCTTATACAACAACCAAGGCGTAAAGCCAGCACGCAGCTTTCGTAGCTCTTGTGAATAACATCGTGATAACCGTGCAATTATTACACGCTTTAGCATGGTTATGTGAAATCAACACCTGTCAAGAGCAGGTGTTCATTGGGAGATTTCACAAGTCGGATGAGGAAAGGGAAGTATGCTTTCGTACAAGTAACAATTGAATAAAACATACAAATAACAAATAAATTACAAGATGATTTTTTTTTCTCAAGTTTAGCTGTTGTTTCCATCGTGAAATTGATTAAAGTGATCGTAAACCCTCAAGTATAATTTCCATCATATGAAAGACCATTGCGAACTGTGTCGGAAAATATTTATTGTAATTTTTTACGATTTTATTACACAGAGTAAACTACAAATAAAACATGGTATTCTATGGTGGTCTGTTGCAATCATATTTAGATCCACTGACGTCACACTGCCTTAATACATATATTTCAAATTGTGTATGCTCTTTCCAATGCTTGATTCAAGCTTAAGGTGTGTACACCTTGATTTTCAACACAGACTCACTGTTCCAATGTGCATGTTTCACCAAACTCGGGGAAATTAAATGCAAGATTCAGGTTGACTTGACCCTTACGAGTTACCATCTCCCAGATTTTGGTAAAATATACACATTGGAACCGTGAGTGTGTTGAAACTCAAAGTGTACACACCTTAAGCTTGAATCAAGCATTGGAAAGTGCATACACAGTTTGAAATATATGTATTAAGGCAGTGTGACGTCACTGGACCTAAGTATAATTGCAACCGACCACCATAGAATACCATGCTATATTTGCAGTTTACTCCGTGTAATAAAATCGTAAAAAATTACAATAAATATTTTCCGACACAGTTCGCAATAGTCTTTCATTCGATGGAAACTTTACTTGAGGGTTTACGATCATTTTAACAAAGTGACACAAATAGACATATATCCACATAATTTTCACACAGCTGACAGTATCGCTCCCCATTTGGGAGACCACATAAACTCGTCCACCGACATTGGCACGATGCCAACCGAGACGGGAGTATCAGTGGACGAGTGTTTTTAAGAAAGGGGAGGAAGGTTGTCCAAGATTAAAATATGTTTTCAGGTTTTTTTTATAATCTTTGTTGATAAGCAATTTGAGTAGTGCAATAGAATAGGAATAATGTCTTCATAGGCGTGTTCTGTGGTCATTTTACACACGGTTAGTGAGGGAAAGTTTATAAGTTTTAGAGCGCGGGTTTTGCCCTTGCCCTAAAATATAAACTTTGCAAAACTTACATCTATAGACTCAATATGTTTTTTATTGTTTATTGGGGTCGATGTCCAGCATTTCTTCTGATAAGGGGTCACGTCCAGCCGATCGATACAAGCGTCTAGTTCGTCATTCAATATTCAACCGCCATCCATTAAAGAATATCCGCGTCCATAATCCAAAGATCTGAAGAGACGGTTTCTTGACAACCGAGTAATACGTATAAATATCTCGTCTCGAAGGGTCCCGATTTTGTCCCAATTTTCTTTCGAAACACGATACCATCGCGATCCCGCTCGAAATCACACGACTGCCAACAATCGAAGGTGTGAACCATTCGACAGGCCCATGCTTGTTATATAGAATACTTCACTGTGATAATAAAATTCTTCTCTGCCAATACATAAGCATTAACCCTATTATAATGAATTGGATTGAAAATGAAGCATTTGCATTCATTTGCAATTCCACCTTGAGATCTATAGTCGCATACTTGCTCTGACAGTGTAATTTCTGTACACGTTATGTATGAACATGAGAAGAAAGACACATCATCACTTGAAATTATATAAGCTGATTCATTATTATACAGTTTAACATACTTATTTCGAATCAGTTGATATGAGATAGGTCAAGGTAATGCGCGTTGGAATAAATTATTCCAGTCTAGACTTGAAATCAGTATGTTCCTTTGTATATCAGAATAGGAGAAGCTCTTTGCTGATAATTATTTCATAGCCTCTGGACTTGAACGTTATAGTACCAGGTTTCGTAAG
The DNA here is from genome assembly GCA_036873755.1 of Hanleya hanleyi. NCBI lineage: Eukaryota > Metazoa > Mollusca > Polyplacophora > Lepidopleurida > Hanleyidae > Hanleya > Hanleya hanleyi. Next base: position 7,815 of record JAVTVY010046187.1, on the reverse strand, counting down.
AGCTTTCCGTGCTATTAAATAAATAATGGCTTTGAAGACCACTGGAGCGGCTGGTAATTCGATCAAAACCGGTTATATTGATAATTTGATGAAACCTGAAATGAAATGAAACCAGCAATAAATTATAGAACGTGTGTATATTATAAAGTCACGTCAACAGCGTTATTTCAGTTGTGGACGTGAGCACAAATTAACACAAATTAGTCGCTGATCATTTTTCTTAATCCATATGATATACGTTGGAGTCGTTATCTAGAGTATGATGTATCTCACCCACGCTTTCGTTGCGACTGTTCATATGAACACCAAGAGGATCTTGAAATACATAGGTTTATACGGCCCCTAGCCCCGAGTTAAGCGGAATTAGACACAAGTTACGAAACCTACCACCATAGATCTTGCACGCTATGCTCGTATTTTGCTATCAGCATGTGATCTGTATCGCCAAATTTGAGAAACTTCGAGTGGAGGCGCTTGATGATATAGCCCTGTTTTAGAAGTTTCAGCAACAATGTTATGTGACTTTGATTAAAATCCTCACATTTAACACAGGATCTAGCAAACGCTATTAGGCGAGAAATGTATAAGCCATATGCAGGTCCCTCTGGTATATAACTCTCCAGATAGGGATAGTTTACGATGTCGAAATTGTAGTCATCTCTTTTGTTGTAAAGTCAACGAGAGAGAAGGCCCGCTTCATTTTTATAGAGATATAGGTCTAAATAGAGTGAGCCGCTAGGGCCATTGGTTTCCTTCAAATTTAGTGAAGGTGGATGTAGATCCGTCACTGTGTCATTTATATAGTAATTATCCACACCAAGAAGATCGTCTATATAGCGTATCGTCTATATAGCGTTTGGCGAATGAGAAGGAATGGGCTTTGAAATAATCTGATTTTGAAAGCGTCTGCTTATAGTCGTATTCACAAGAGAACAGATATAGGTCAACCAAAAGGAGTGAAAAATTAGTTACCATTGGAATACCTATATGCTGTTGATATATTGTATTGCTAAATGTGATATAGATATTATTAATGAGAAATTCGAGCAAGTCTATAAACAAGAAAACATAAAATGAAGGATATCCCATGTGTCAAAATCATAACATGCCGTAACCTGCGCTTGTCTGAAAGAGGCTAGTGGAAATACCGGCCATCGGAACTTTGAGGTCTTGATAATTTACACCATCGGTTTGAAACAACAGCGAATTATCAAGTTAATTTCTTTTTGAGGACAAAACCGAAATAACATTGTCGACGGGGATTAATACTATAAACACGTTCTACTATTTATTGGTGATTTCATGTGTCTAGCAAATTAACAAAATAACCGAATTAAAAGCCGATCCAGTGGCATTCAAATCCAATGTTGTTTAAAAGTGGGGAAAGCCCTAACGAAACCTGGTACTATAATTTTCGAATCCAGAAGCTATCAAATAATTATTATCAATAAAATACTTTCATGTTTTCATATACATAGGAACACATTTAATTCTAATCTCTTAATTCTAGAATTTATTTCAATGCGCATTACCTGGTTTATCTCATATAAAATGATTTATATTATAAAATGTTTCGAAATGAGCAGGTTATGCTAAATAGTAATAAACCAGCTTATATATTTTAATTGGCGATGTTTCTTTCTTCTCATACATAACGTGTAGAATCTATATTACAAACATGTGCCTTTGGAATTGTTCAATCCTTCGCTGTAGGCATCTCGATTCCATTCTTGGAGCAAGTCGAGTGATTTTGAGCGGGATCGAGACGGAATCGTGCTTTGGGAGAAAACCGTGTCAAAACCTGGACGACAATCGGCAGAGATCGATAAACCGAGATCCTTCGAGACTAGATATTTAACATTATTATTTGGTTATGGTGAAAGCGTCTCGATCGATTGAACCTTAGAGACCATCTCTTTTTCCTTTCATAATTTTAAAACTTTGGAAGGATTTATCCATTCACTCATTTGACAAAAACTTAGGTACACTGTTAAAAGAAGTGTTCAGATTTGAACACCTGAATTAACACTTCCCTAATAACACTTTAATAATGCGTCCTGGTGTTAATCCATAGAACACCAGGTGTTAATATCAACCATAAACGCGTTCTAATGTTAATGCTCATTAACACCTTAACATATAATTAATTAATAACACATGAACACGTATATATAGTGATAACAGTTTAATAATGCCTGAAGGTGTTAAAAAATACACAATTAAACACATGGTGTTATTCGCGGCAGTATTGAAAATGCAACTGTGAATTCAGTCAACTGCAAGAAATGATTTTAATTAAAATGAAGTTCATGATCGCAGCTGTGTACCGAACACAGGCTCCTATACCTCTCAATTGCCTGCTTCCTATAGATGTACTTTATTCATTGTAAAATTGATTGAGTCAAGCATTCTTTGTAAGTTCCTTGACAAAGATCATTGCCTTTGATTTTTTGCCTGTAAATGGTTGCTCAACCACAAACTGCTGCATTAAGCCTAGTGTCTGGGCATAGCTATCGGGGTAGTCTAGGTCGAACACGTAGTAAGTGGCCAAAAGCACAACTAATGACTCCAGCACAGAGTCTGTCTGGCAGTTGATGGTTATGGTGTCTCCTGTAACATATGCCAGTTGAAGAAGACTGTCCCTCATGAGGAATACCAGGCGTGGAGGGTCATTTGATTCGCTCTTTAGATGTTTCTCAGTCTTCGAGCAGTCTTCTACCTGGCATAAAATAAAACACATTATTCAAAGGGATGTAACTAAATTGTGTTTACACGAGGCCGTACATGGTATAAAATTGATAAGTTGTACACTACAGATAAAATTTTACGTACGAGGGGGGACAGAGGTCCAAGAGTATTTTTACGCACATAATAAATAATTAGTGTAATATGTTCTTGGCACCTTGTATCCCTTTAGTTGCAAAGCAGTTTGTAGTGCTTATGAGAATATGCACAGTAACACTGCACATTTTTTGTACATGAAATTGTCACAAAACAAGATACTGATTTAATTTTTCCTCACCTCATGTTCAATGATAAGAGACTTGTACCTTTTCCCATTGCCCCGATCCACCCGCACCCGTTTCTCCAGCGCCTTCATCAATTTTACGTTGGTGGCATCAGTAGGATCCTGTGAATTATGCAGATGCAGGACACATATAATAGTTACAAAAGGAAGCAAGAGCTCCCGCCAGGACCAAGAGGAATAGCAAGAAAAACACCCAAAACTTGACAAGTCATGGAAATCCATGGGCAGATTTACAGAATATCCATGATATAGGGTGATTTTGCCCCATAATGAAGGTGCTGATCATGTTCACCAAATCTACTGAAACCTTGTAGGGGTCAAGTGTGACAACGTGCACAAGATCAATACCTGTACCAGGATGTTGCTTTCTTGACTGTGGTTTTTTGAAAGTCAAGGGGAATAACTCTGGCCAAAACTGTTCACACATTTAGCAGTTTGTGCCGATTTTCAAAAGATTTCATTGAAACTTCAGGCCGGAGTTCAGGCCTTAATTTAAGAGGTAATCTATTTAACAGGTTGCAGATAACAAAAACCAAACCCATGACAATGATATTACAACAGTATGCCGGGTTGCCAGTATGTTACCGTCTTGCATTTTGTGGTACCCGGCATCGTTTACCATGGTTACCACTAAATTGAGGCCTGCAAGTTGCATTCACAAGAACAGCCGATAGTTGAACTTGAATCTTTCCAGAACACATGGGGAATAACTCGAGAAAAATATTATTTTCCAGTGATCATGTAGTTGACTGTCCGATCAGCTATCGTGGACGGAACTTAACAGTGCGCAAAGCACCCATATTTTGCTTGCATCTCCTTATCAGTGATGTAACTGTTTTGTGAAATAAAAATTCAGAGGAAGTGACTCCGGTTATACTCTTAAAAAAAGTACATCCAGAGTTAGCTCCCTTGCCTGGCTGATTCTGAAATGTCCATCTTCCAAGGTTTGGATTGTCAGAGAGATTGTTACACCGTCAAATGTGAAAACTACGCAAAATGTGAAAGGTGTCAAAAGTGAAAAGTGTTTACTGCAAATGTGAAACTTCATGCTAAAAGTGAAAACTTTCTACCCCAAATATGAAAACAAAGATACACTAAAATGTGAAAACTTTTTACCGCAAATGTGAAAAATAAAATAAACTAAAAGGAAATAACGCTAAATGTGAAAAGTCGGACTATACAGGTGGGTTTGCAGTAGAGCAGCTTGGCCCAAATACATAGTGTGGGAAGTTTCAGCCCCGTACCCCACGGGGCTATGAAATTCTGGATGGGTTAATATTGTTTTCACATTTAGCGTTATTTGCTTTTCACATTTGACGTACAGTTTATTTTTCACATTTACAGTGAAAAGTTTTCACAATTGACACCTTTTCACAAGTGGCGTAGTAGTTTTGACATTTGAAGGTGTAACGAGATCATTTTGAAAAAGTATGATCATTTCAGACTGATTAAAATGGCACAGGCATGCTGCACTACAAACACAAATATTGCATGTTAAATGTCCATACTGAAGGATCCTGCAGAAAAGTTTTGTTCTGGACAATAGTCTGGTGGAAAGTTATTCAGGGTCCAGTTTTCAATTTTACATTTTTGCTGTCCAGATTTTTCACCAATAATGATGAGAAACCCAGAATTCCCGCAAAAACGGGAAGATTTACATCACTGTTTTATGCTGGAACAGACCTAGAGTTTCCTTTTGTGCAGGTAACATCTCTATCACTTACAGTGGCCTGAAACTTGAGTGTTTTCTTCACATTCTGCCAGAAGCTATCCCTGTTGACTTTTATGGTATCTCTCATTTCCTCCGGATTGTGCGAGAGCAGATTGAAGAACTCCTCAAGAACCTGAAAAATAAAAATTAATGCATGTGCATTTAACCAAAATGCATTCTGGACTAGCGATTACTAAAATAATAAACAAGAGCCCAAGGGGCTTCAATATACGCCCGTATATCTGGAAATACATTAGTAGTATACAAAGCGTAAATAGACGATTTAGCGCGTCAGTGCGCATGCGCAGAACCTTGGGTGACGTCACAATTGGTGGTGTGCGCATGCGTGTGTGTGTGGGTGGTGGGACAAGATGGCGGCGTGTGTGGATGGTGGGTGGTGGGACAAGATGGCGGCTGTGGATGGTGGGTGGTGGGACAAGATGGCGGCTGTGGATGGTGGGTGGTGGGACAAGATGGCGGCTGTGGATGGTGGGTGGTGGGACAAGATGGCGGTGGATGGTGGGTGGTGGGACAAGATGGCGGCTGTGGATGGTGGGTGGTGGGACAAGATGGCGGCTGTGGATGGTGGGTGATGGGACAAGATGGCGGCTGTGGATGGTGGGTGGTGGGACAAGATGGCGGCTGTGGATGGTGGGTGGTGGGACAAGATGGCGGCGTGTGTGTGTGTGTGGGTGGTGGGACAAGATGGCGGCTGTGGATGGTGGGTGGTGGGACAAGATGGCGGCTGTGGATGGTGGGTGGTGGGACAAGATGGCGGCTGTGGATGGTGGGTGGTGGGTACAAGATGGCGGCTGTGGATGGTGGGTGGTGGGTACAAGATGGCGGCGTGTGTGGTGGGTGGTGGGTCCAAGATGGCGGATTGTAGAAAAACGTATAAAAGGAGTCCATTTTTAGGGAAAGGGGTGTATTCATTGCACTACTTTTGCGAAGCACTGTGACTTACCTGACCTTTGACAGCCAATCAGAAGCGAGTATTTTGACCTCGTCTGCCTGTATGGAATGCATGTACTGACTTGGTTCTGGGTTTTTTCCATCACGGTTGTGTGCAGGTGTATGACGTCACTTCCGGTCTGCGTGAATCGGGCGTGACCTGGGACTATGGGATGCATGTACTCACTTGGTTCTGGGTATTTGTCATCACGGGGAGGTCACGTGATCAGTTCAAGGTCATATCCATTTTTTTTCCATCACGGTTGTGCGCAGGTGTATGACGTCACTTCCGGTCTGCGTGAATCGGGCGTGACCTGGAAAAAGGATTGATCTGTAATCTGTGTTGTTGTTGTTGTTGTTGTTGCTCCCTTTTTTTTGGACTAACCCATCAGAATAGTACGTATCACGGACTACACCCGTAGAGCTACATCTGGTCTATAAAACACGTCCCTCTGGATCCCACACCTTCATTTCTACAGAGCCATGGCGGAGATCCAGCCCCATGCGACTCGCATTTTACAGTATGCCACCGTGGTGAATTCATTCACGGGTTACCGAGCAGTGGTCCGGTCCATGTTTGCAGATGGCGACGACAACGAGGGACGACGCCAGATCCTGAACGAGTTCACAGAAGCGGTCCTCCACAGAGTGCACTCGATGGAGAGGCGTGCCATCACTCACCACTACTGGACTATGACAGCCATCCTTGATGCTCGCGCTATGGACCAGGAGCGCTCACGCCGGAACCAGCGCCGGCTGGTTGGCCTCATACTAGTCTGTGCCCTATTCACCCTGGCGCTGTGGTATTGACACTATAAATACGAGGGATGAGACAGAGTGTGTGTCATTCTCCTTTCGACATTTAGAGCAAGCATGTCAACCTACCTACGAGCCATCCTGCCTCTTACACCCAGTGTGAGGTTATACATCTATCAAGATAAAGTCATCCTCGTGAAAGACGATGAAGCTATTTACTGGACGCCCGCTGAGATGCTATCGAATACGGTGACGCTACAGCGTGATGGCTGGACTAAATTTAAACGGGTGTTGAGCGGTGAGTTGGACGGTGACCTCATCCACCTGGACAATGCCATCTACGTATATTCCGTACCTCCCGTCCACATACGTCTGGGCCGCTACCAAGAGCCTACGCGAAGTATCCTGCTAACTCCCTCTGTGTGGTCAGCCTTGGAGAAAATAGTGCCTATTGTGGACCAGTTATTTACACCGGACGACCGATCACCCGACCAATTAGCGTGGGTTCGTGCTATGGAAGACGCGGCGGCTGAACCCCATGAACAACTACATGAACCCGACGACGATGCCATTGATTACCCCGCCAGACTCAGTCAGCCCAATGACATGACCACCTGATCCTTTGATCTCACGGGGTTCTCCCTATAAATACGAGAGACAGTGAAATCTGGTACCATTCACGTACTGACCATGACGGAGCATATATTACTGGCGTATTTCAGCTTGACCCCCGAGGTTTTCCTGCACGTGTATGCGGATAAGGTCGATATCATGGAGGAGGTGGTGGGAGACACGGACCCTACACAACCGTGCCCGGCTCACATTCGTCTGTCCCGGAAGGGCTGGACCAAATTCAAACGGGTGTTGTCTGGTGAACTGGACGGCGACCTCATCCACTTGTGTCACGATGTGTACATCCGACGCGGCCCTTTCTTTTGCTCAATTGGCTCGGCTAGATGGAGGTACAGTGCATTTTACCCTTCACCCTGATCTATGGTCTGCATTGGAAGATGCCGTGGTGGATGTGGATGAAGTGCTTATCAAGCGGTCATCAGACGAGTTGGACTGGTCATTGACCATGGCCACTGTGGAAGTCCACGAAGAAAATCAGAAAGAAACTCCCGCCCAAGATATACCCGTTACAAATAAACGATAGAGCCAGGGTCCATCATCATTTTGTCACCATGAAGCGCTGGGAGAAGGTGTTGGATAACTTATACTACAGTCCCGACAGTCCGGCAGCCTATAGTGCATTGTCGGCTCTCTATCGAGCGGCCAAACCCCAGGGGGTACAACGTGCCCAAGTCCGAGATTGGTTAAGAAGACAAGACACCTATACCTTACATCGATATGTCCGTCGCCATTTTCT
>JAVTVY010046186.1:0-20989 GCA_036873755.1 Hanleya hanleyi | reverse complement strand
GATACATCCAAACGTTTTGAACCATCGTTAACAGCTCAAGAAAATGACATTTCAAAGATGTCCATGAAATACCATTTATCGATCTAAAATGTTTGCCTTCGCGAAATGCGATCAAATGCATCCGGGTCTTTTACTCAAAACAATTAAGAATGCAAACATTAGGTTTACCGAAAATTAAACATTAGCTGATCAGGTTAACATTCAACTTCAGAAATCAAAGTGTTACATCTTTATGGTCCTCATTGAATGGAATAGTTACTTTCCCAATATTTAAAACGAATAATCGAATCCACAGGTTGGCCGAACCTGGGACAAATCTAATATCTTACTGGTTGCATCGTTAGTTCAACTGAACTGCACCAAACACAATAGACACACAAAACGAATATGTAGCTACGTCACTTCAACTGACCGGCAGTATTCTCTCTTTAACTCATTCTAAGGGTGTAATGTTACTCATTCAGAAGTCTAGATATATTGACCTACAATCTGGATGCAATACGTAATGCAATTGAAATAAATCGCTATTACTCGTTAATTTTACCAGCTCGTCATTTAATATCCTTACACACTCAATTTGAGCACCCTCAAAAGTTAAATCAGAACGATATCGTATCTTCCACCACTAGTCGACTATTTATCACCACGCTTATCTAACGTGTCAAAATCTCATCGCTTGCCGATTCTTTAGTTTTCAAACCTTAATCACGCACAGCGGCATCTCTACAAACATGGGCCGTATCACGCCCTGAATCAAAATTTGATTCCTCGTCTGAACAAAATTCAGTTATTCATCAAAATGCTAGGTCAAATTATCGTTAGTCAAAATGAAAGACTCCTTTGCACCTATGCTCAATCAAAACTTTTCGTTAACCACTCAACGTTTGCAACTGGTCATAACGTTAACACTGTTTATATTGACCCTAACAAACAAAATAACAACGCGCAATATTCAACTCATACCACTACATGGCATCACAATATTATTGCAACAAACAAAAAAAATATTCACCACAGACACAATTATTTTGTGGTTATGTCTCAAACAGTCCTCCATAACTGTCACTCAAGTATCGGATTTCTCTAGCATCGCCTGCGCTAATGTAATATACAGTACTTCATCCGCAAGGATTAAAATTTGAACATTACGTGTTACTCAATGAAAGCTAGAAATTCATGGTTGACTGGACACCATATGTATTACACTCACAAAGTTGTCAATACGCGTTAATTGAAACCAATTTGTCATCCACTATCTTAGACTTATATCTGAGGATCCAAAATAAACAACTAATCACAAAACTTTCACGACATCCAGGCTCTCATAGCCGAATCGGGAATTATGAAGGTTCGTCAATGAATACGAACAGGCTTCCATAGTGTCTACTTCAAACCACTAGTACATACATGTGCTCAGTGAATCTCAGGACCTGTCGATCATGTACGCGATAATTCTAGTTCTATTTAGCCAATATTACGTTAGTGTTTTAGCCTACCTGCTAACTCATTTATGGCAACTAATCGCGATCACATCCTAATAACATAAAAATCATTGTGGAACTACTTCACAATATGATCGTAAAAACTTTAAGTTCTAGATTTATCGATCTGCAATTTACTAAATTTACCAGTCACAAGGGAATTCATATAATCTACCAATTTCACCATTGGGCATGCAGTATTATCCATACTTAAACAAAACATGCACAATATATGAGAGATGTCAACAATTCATATAAGGCACGATTATGGCATATATATAACATGATCGTTCAATACATGTTACCAACCTGTTTGGGAAATCAGTCCAAAATGTTCCGAGAAAGTTATCAGAGTAAACTGTCTTTGAGTTCATAAGGGCATGACCCATTCCTGTAAATTACATACTGTTCATCGCACGCTCTATTTTCAATCAGTGGGAACTTCACAACGTCAGGCAGAAAGTTCAGGGAAGTCCAGGCAGAGAATATATCACAACACAGTTATTTTTTCAATCACTACGGCCATTTACCTGTTAAATGAAATGAATCAAACTATACCTGTAGATATACTGTTCCACGGAAAGGACTCGGTCCATAGGTTTCTGGTACACGCTGTCACGTCACCAAGAAAGACTACGCGAAATCGAACAAATGAATTATAAAAATTTAGAGTTCAATCTGATTGTCCTGGTCCATATTTTTGTCGGTCACTGTCGATGATGGGGCCGGACACTTCATTGATCAATTGGTGGGCGTTGACAGATACTCCTTGTCCGCCTCTCCGTTGGTGCCAGGCGTGGTTGGCACCTGCCCGCATCATATCACCAAACATCCTTAATATTATGCCAGAAGGGAAGGGTAAAGGTGTGACGAAAACTTATCTGTTTTTACAGGCCTCAAGCCTGCTGAACTGCTGCTGTAGTCCACATCTCAATGACATCTCCGCCGTAATCCAGCACCGTCGTACAGTTCTGCGTCAAATCAATAGCATGTCCTATAGGCCCATTTTACCTTTTCTGGAACACAAAGTGCCAAACGCAATCGTTTGCAGCACGCTGTCAAAGTTCGCAAAACCAGATGATGGTAGATTAGATAACAGTTGATAAGTCCGAGGGGCGTGACATGATGGCCACATCTTGGGGAGCTTGAACGGCATGCTGACACTCCTCCAGCCATCTTCTGACCGGCTCCGTCATCTTATTTCCTGCCCCACGATTTTTTGGGCGCCAATGAGAAATCTTAATGAGTTTTTCTACTTTTGTTGTTCGGCTAGCGTCGTCACTCAATGGTTCACCTTTCTCATAACCAATAAAACGACTGTTGTGGGCAAGATCTAGTGTTGCTCTAGAAGGAAATATGACGCAAGAAAACTCGATGACGAAGCCGAGATTGATTTTATTCAATCTTCCAAGTTCCAATTATACCAGTATACGCCATTGAAACAAATACTAGCAGTAGGTCACAATCAAAGTTCATGTAGACAGATCGTACAGTCAAATATCAAGTCATGATGTTTATATGACATACTGAGACAGAACGCCACCTGTCTCAGGAGACCCAAGATGTTACAAGTCTAACTTCGTGTATTTTACACCAAACTTATATACAGCTGAGTAAACAAGTACTTAAACACAGGCTGGTACGAAACTCTTAACTCCGGGATTGTAACAGTTAATTAGGGACCTGCCATAACCACTTGAGCTCTGCCTACACTTATACAGGCTGTTTAACCACAATGATTTAAATAGCATACATGTATATTACATTAAATGGAAGACAATTTATAGTAAATGTATCTCTCTCACACACAGCCCGCAAATCAAGTTATATTTGAGAATACAATTAAATCTTGAAGTGCCAACCACTTGCTCTACCAGACACCAATTATCAGCTTATCTTTAATGGTCAGTGTTTCCCTGGTCACTTCAGCTACAGGCAGAAATCTATACCATACAGGGTTCAGCATTTCCTGGCTTCCATTCAACTAGCATATACGCCCCCAACTTTAACATGCTGTATATACATGTCTCGATCAAAACCGTGAATTGACATGTGGACTAAATAAACAATTTCTAAAAACTGATTTCGGCAGATGTAAAATTCAAACAGATACATGCGAGGCGTCCCCCTATATCCATATAAATTCTACAATGGGTAGTGGATGCTCTATCGGTCGTCCTACAGAGGTGTGGTGTGGATATCCGCACCTACATCGACGATTGGTTGGTGAAGGGACCGTCGGAAACGGCGGTCACCTATGCGATCAGGTTGACGCTATTCCATGTGCTTCTCAGCGGCTGGATAGTCAACATACCCAAGTCAGCGCTGACCCCGTCACAGTTGTTCGTACACCTGGGGGTTCAGTTCGATCTCCGGATCGGGCGGGTTCGGCCTTCGCCGGCTGCCCTAGATCTGCTAGAGGAGATGCTCGCGGTGTTCTTCACCTGCCGAGCTCTTCCGGCGAGAGTTCTTGCGACTTCTGGGCCGACTGGTCAGTCTGGGAGAAGTGGTCAACTACGGTCCACTTCGACGCAGACCCATACAAATGTACCTTATGTCCTTCTGGAAACAGAGCACAGGTCATTTGAACCAACCAATCCCGATAGACTCTATTATCAGCCCTCGGCTGGTGGCGGAACCGGGACAATCTCCTCATGGGAGCCCCGTTGCATCCGCCGGACTCGAGTCTAGTCCTATTTACGGACGCCTCCATGGATGGCTGGGGAGCACATCTGGACGAGAACCTGGCACAAGGAATGTGGACCGCGCAGGAAAAGACTTGGCACATCAATCTCTTGGAGATGAGAGCAGTCATCCTAGCGTTGAAACGGTTTCTCCCGCTCTTGCGGGAGAAAGTTGTTCTGGTAAGGTCGGACAGCTCAACAGTGGTCGCATACATAAACAAGCAGGGAGGGACACGATCCCCCCAGTTATGTGTTATGACCTGGAAGCTATTCCAGTGGTGCATCAAGCATCAGGTGACCCTGCGAGCAGCGCATATTCCGGGGATATGGAACGTGCTTGCCGACTCTCTGTCTCGTCAACAGAGTGGCAGCTGAACGAATGGCAGCTGAACGACTTGGTACTCAAGCAAGTCTTCTTTCAGTGGTCGACTCTTCACGTAGACCTTTTTGCCACGAAGGACAACAAAAAGCTCCCAATATATGTGAGCCCGTTTCCGGATCCATCGGCGCACGCCGTGGATGCACTAGCGGTCCCATGGTCAGGAATGTACGCTTACGCATATCCTCCGACCATACTAATTCCGATGGTTCTCAAAAAGGTCGAGAGCGAGAATTGCAGTCATTCTAATCGCTCCTTTCTGGCCGACACGATCGTGGTTCACAAGTCTCCTCAATCTTGTCGTAGACTACCCACGCATTCTGCCGGATCGTCCAGATCACGTCACACAATGCCGGGAGCGTCGAGTTCACGACAATCCAGCAATGTTCAAACTAACTGCTTGGAATCTGTCATCGAATCTCGACGTCAGGAGGGCTTTTCTCAACAAGCTGCCAATCTCATGGCACAATGTAGAAGGCCCTCCACCAGACGGGTTTAGAACTCTAAACTCAGTCTGTTCTCGGAGTGGTGCGAGAGAAACCCTCTCAAACAACTCCGGGAGAAGTAGCAGACTTCTTCGTATATTTATACGAAGAAAAGGGACTACAACCAGTAACAATAGCTGGTTATCGGTCTGCCATAGCGACAATCCACCCTGGTTTTCGAGACGGGGCTAAGGTTACACAGAGCAAACCATTAGACGACATGATCAAAGGCATGTTTCACCTACGACCTCGGGTGAAGAAAATGCCTCCTGCATGGAATCTCGAATTGGTCCTAAATGCACTTACGAGACCACCTTTCGAGCCCATGGGTCAGGCCAGTCTTAAGATCTTGACACTTAAGACTGTATTTCTCGTCGCTGTGGCGTCCGCTCGGCGGAGATCAGAGATCCATGCTCTCTCCGCTGAGAAAGATCGCCTACATTTCACGGGCGAAGGTCTGCTACTTCAGCCGCGGGCTGACTTTGTGTCGAAAACAGAGACTATCAAACATGGCGCAAAACCCTTGGTTTTAGCTGACGTAGGTAAGTTCTCTCCTGACGATAAATTCTTATGTCCGGTGCGTGCTGTGAAGTATTATATCGAAGCTACCAAACATCTTCGAACTTCTGACAATCATTTGTGGATTACCCATCAGATCAATAACCACAAACCGGCTTCCAAAGACACCATCGCTCGATGGATTGTTGAAACCATTCAGATGGTCTATGCAGCTGCCCAGACTAAAGAATTTGTTTTCGCCAAAGCCCATGAGACCAGAGCGGTAGCCACTTCGGAAGCGTTATTTAAGGGAGCTTCACTTAGTGACATCATGGACGTTGCTCAGTGGAGATCTGAGGCTACTTTTATCAAGTATTATCTCCTGGACCCTTCTACGTCGACAGCTAGCATTGAAATGGCTACTCTCACTAAAAGGCTGAGCAATGCCGCGCATACTATTCCGGTACCTTCCGTTAGAAAGCGCGTTTCGAGCACTCATGTCCAAAGGGACCCGTCCGACGCGCATGCACCCTCCGGGAACAAGCCTCGGCCGGAGTCAAGAAAGCATTAAGTGAGTATACCAAATCATCACGTAAATGTTTACCCTTTGTCATTAGGCTCGTATTATTAGGGTTTTTCCCTAGCAGGTGTACCAAAAGAAAGCTCGGAATTTCACCAGGGTGGTGCCCCCCTCGAGTTATCAGGTAACAGAGAGGCCTGGGTTACATATCAATGACAGCCTTGTCGCTCTCAAATTGATACAGGTATCTACCTTTTGTCTTTGGCTAGCCGACCCGCCAGGGTTCCCACAAATTCTAGGGTTACCCAACAGTATTGCATAATATTAAATATTATGCACAAGGTAAGTATAAGGTGTCTTGATATAAAATGATAGGGTTTTTGTAACCCCCATTTTATGAAAGACCCTTATACTTAAGTACCTTGCGATCCCGCCTCCCACCCACACTGTTAATCAAAGACTGGGGGAGGTACATAAATGTTATTGTTTTTTACATGCTATAATTATTATAGAATCAAACTGAGGAATTGAGTTTTTGGCGGGAACTTAAGCGGTCAAGGTCGCCGGAGTTGATGGAGGCCCTGGAGGGGGGTGTCCGTTTGTCTGGCATTTTGGTATAAGAGGTTTAGAATCTACCCAACAGTATTGCATAATATTAAATATTATGCACAAGGTAAGTATAAGGGTCTTTCATAAAATGGGGAGTTACAAAAACCCTCTCATTTACAAGGTCTCGGATCAATTAAATATACAGAGGTCCCATGTATGAATGACCATTCTGTACCAACCACGTGTGAATAACGAAAAAATCCGACCATCTATGAAGTAACTTGTACTTTAGCATCAACTATCGCTTATCATTCTATGTGCAAGCCATATGCAATTAATAGAGATAATATTGCACAACATGACTATCTAACCTGAAATGACAGAAAAACGGGACACAGTTTTAGTGATGATCTTCACTTGAATGATAGCATCAAACGACAATGAATGTCGATTACGTCCCTTATAGCATTATCCTTTGGCCCACCATGGTAATCATATAACAACCCTACATTCACCATCTACTACAGTCAATGTTGTCCCCAACATTTCTATACCTTTCAGCATGAATAACCATTTTACACAGTCCTACTTGTTCTACGAAACAGCAACTAGTTGAACCATTTAACGGAATAATCTCATTGTGATGCAATTACACTCGTACATCATTATTCTCCTGTACCCTTATGCAATAACACATTCAACAACACATATATTTGGAATGTCATGTGGTGCTAGCCGTGTTTATTCGTTATTCTTTTCATAACATCAACCATGTTCGGTCATAATAGAACAATTCAATGTAAATCATGGTAAATATTAACAGGGTTTTTATAACCTTCCAAATGTTCTAATGGCTCTTCAGTCTACAAGTATTCTAATGGTTCTTCAGCCCACCAAGTATTTTGAGGATTCTTTCGCCTTTCAAATATTCTAATGGCTCTTCAGTCTACAAGTATTCTAATGGTTCTTCAGCCCACCAAGTATTTTGATGACTCTTCCGCCTTCCAAATATTCTAATGGCTCTTCAGTCTACAAGTATTCTAATGGTTCTTCAGACCACCAAGTATTTTGAGGACTCTTCCGCCTTCCAAATATTTTAATGGCTCTTCAGTCTACAAGTATTCTAATGGTTCTTCAGCCCACCAAGTAATTTGAGGACTCTTCCGCCTTCCAAATATTCTAATGGCTCTTCAGTCTACAAGTATTCTAATCGCTGTTCAGCCCACCAAGTATTTTGAGGACTCTTCCGCCTTCCAAATATTCTAATGGCTCTTCAGTCTACAAGTATTCTAATGGTTCTTCAGCCCACCAAGTATTTTGATGACTCTTCCGCCTTCCAAATATTCTAATGGCTCTTCAGTCTAAAAGTATTCTAATGGTTCTTCAGCCCACCAAGTATTTTGAGGACTCTTCCGCCTTCCAAATATTCTAATGGCTCTTCAGTCTACAGGTATTCTAATGGTTCTTCAGCCCACCAAGTATTTTGAGGACTCTTCCGCCTTCCAAATGTTCTAATGGCTCTTCAGTCTACAAGTATTCTAATGGTTCTTCAGCCCACCAAGTATTTTGAGGATTCTTTCGCCTTTCAAATATTCTAATGGCTCTTCAGTCTACAAGTATTCTAATGGTTCTTCAGCCCACCAAGTATTTTGAGGACTCTTCCGCCTTCCAAATATTCTAATGGCTCTTCAGTCTACAAGTATTCTAATGGCTCTTCAGCCCACCAAGTATTTTGAGGACTCTTCCGCCTTCCAAATATTCTAATGGCTCTTCAGTCTACAAGTATTCTAATGGTTCTTCAACCCACCAAGTATTTTGAGGACTCTTCCGCCTTCCAAATATTCTAATGGCTCTTCAGTCTACAAGTATTCTAATGGCTCTTCAGCCCACCAAGAATATATTGAGGACTCTTCCGCCTTCCAAATATTCTAATGGCTCTTCAGTCTACACGTATTCTAATGGCTCTTCAGCCCACCAAGTATTTTGAGGACTCTTCCGCCTTCCAAATATTCTAATGGCTTTTCAGTCTACAAGTATTCTAATGGTTCTTCAGCCCACCAAGTATTTTGAGGACTCTTCCGCCTTCCAAATATTCTAATGGCTCTTCAGTCTACAAGTATTCTAATGGCTCTTCAGCCCACCAAGTATTTTGATGACTCCTACTGAAAATCAGACCAAAATCTCAGTGAAATTTCAGTGGAATTTCGGCAAAATTTCATTGAAATAACAGTGAAAGAAAAGGTAGAAATATCAGTGAAATATCAGCGAAATTTCTATTAAATTTCTGTGGGATCTCAGTGATTTCGACCAAAATTTCAGTGGAATTTCATTGAAATAACACTGAAAGAAAAGGTAGAAATTCAGTGAAATATCCGCGAAATTTCTGTGGGATCTCGGTGATTTCGACCAAAATTTCAGTGGAATTTCATTGAAATAACACTGAAAGAAAAGGTAGAAATTCAGTGAAATTTCTGTGGGATCTCAGCAAAATTTCAACACAATAATAAAAGATCAAAATGTGAAATAACAGTAATGACTGAAAGGTGAAATTTCAGTGCAAGGATATTCTTCAAAATTCCAGTAAAATGTCAAGAAGATACCAGGAATTGAGACTTACAAGAACATTTTTATACATGTCATATTACAGCCAATAAATAACCAATTAATTACTATTGTAAGACCACATCAACAGCAGAACAAGAAATAATTAAGATATAGTTTTGTCATTTTTTGCAAGATTTATTTCACAAAATTATTCACAATTTTGAATTTTATTTAAAAAGTCAGAGAAGCCATTAAATAAAAAGTTCATCTCATGATTTTGGAAGAATATCAATTCCTCTAAATTATGAAGAAAACAAAACTCTTGACTTCTGCATATTAAGCATGTTGCATTTGTGTTTGTTTTGCAAGTGCCAACGGAGACCAACACAAACCGATTTTACTGAACCTGATTGCTGTTGATAACGAACTTGGATCAAGTGGGATAAAACATGATGAAAGACAAAACCACAAAACTTTATTGATTAACACTTGAAATACATTGTACGTGAACGCAAATTGCTTACCAGATGTGTTGTTGCTGTTGTTCTGAAAGCACATCTGACAGTCGTGCATGGTTTCCCACAGCCTAGGGTGCATTCCACACCTAAATGATGTGCGGCTAAAAACAGGCATGGGTTTGGATCTTCGGCCACAAATTGATGTAAAATCTTTAACAAAAACCCTGTAAAAGTATATATTTTCTAAATGGGCACACCCGTGCCATTATTTCAGAAGACTTGTGAGCTATTGAAATTGAATAAAAAATACGTACAATCCTCCTTAAACCTTCTTCAACTTTTCTGAAAAACTCCATAAAATATATGAAAATGTGTCAAATTCTACCCGCAACCCAGAGAAAACGTACGAAATGATTTTCTTTTTATGTATGATAAAGTGTTTCCCGTCCAAATAACAATTTAAAATTGCGAAAAAAACAGGGGGTCAACCTACTCGTTTTTTGTAAAATTTTATCTTTTACCTCAGTTTGATTTCTAGCCCGATCAAACCCACACGCGAATTTACTGTGCTCCTCAAACTAGGAGATTCATATACATTCATTCGATTTACTCGTGCTCTCAAGCCTCCCGTATTGGTCCGTGAGTTTTTACCCCTTGGACTAGGGGTATTGTCATCATGTATGGCCGTCCGTACGTCCGTCTGTTACCGCGATATCTACAGAACCGTTTCATGCATGGCAACCGAACTTGTTACATCTATTTATCTTCACGTAAATCAGAAGCCTATCGAAAATGAGTCATCTCGGACAATATTTTGCAGAGTTATGCCCCTTTTTACAAATAAAAATCCATTTATGATTTGTTATTGTGATAATTTCAGAACCGTTCCATATACAACATCCTAACGTGATACAGTTGTTTCTCTGATCGAAAATGAGTCGCGTCAGAAAGTATTTTGCAGAGTTATGCCCTTGTCTATTTTATCAGTAATTATAATAAACAAAATTTATTGACAACATGATTTGTAGTTTTACTTTTTTGTTTTGCTAACAACCTAACCTAACAACACTTTTTAATTGCCACACGTCATTTTATATTCCCACCGCTTAAATGTTTCCCCAAATTTGGCTCTCTGATAATGATTTCCATTTAAGCAATTTTAGTTGTGTTTACCAAGATATGACAAATGTATACCTATAGTGTATGTATTTATTCCAGAAACATTATTTTATATCAAGACGCCTTATACTTACCTTGTGCATAATATTTAATATTATGCAATACGGTTGGGTAGATTCTAAACCTCTTATACCATATGCCAGAAAAAACGGACACCCCCCTCCAGGGCCTCCATCAACTCCGGCGACCTTGACCGCTTAAGTTCCCGCCAAAAACTCAACTCCTCAGTTTGATTTCTAGCACGATCAAACCCACACGTGAATTTAAGTGCTCCTCAAACTAAGGAGATTCATATACATTCATTGGATTTACTCGTGCTCTCAAGCCTCCTGTATTGGTCCGTGAGTTTTTACATTTATGTACTTTCTCATTATACCGAATTCCTTACCGCATTTCATTGTATATTTTTTTTAAAATATGTACAGTAGAAATCCTCAGTGTATGGGATCGCTCAGATTGGCGCTCGCCATTCTGTAAACAAGCATATCGGGTCTATGCTTTCACTATGGGATTATTCTGCTCTGCATTGAGTATAATATATACGTTGTTTCATTGTAAATCGTATACCATTGTGATAAATATGTTAAATGTCTGGCAGGACAAGGTTGGCACGACAAACTATGGCACGGAATTGGCTTTTACGATCATAGGTTACGTTGAGCGTTACTGATCTGGTAAGGGACTCTTGTTGACATGTTACTAGGCAGCCATTTCGACCGACAGCACATCTCTCTCGAGATAGTGCGTCGGGGTCACAGAGTCCTTTGGTGGAAAAGTTACGTAACCTCTTTGTTACTGTGAACTCTTTGTGCGAATTTCTATAGGTAGTTGGATATACGTTGGCAAGACAAAGCATGTACATGTAGAACAGCTATTCTAATAGCTTGATTTCTGTACTGATATTCGCACTTAGGATTTACGTTTCAGAGAAAGGTGTAATCACAACAATAGCACATTGTTGTCTGTATATTAGTAGAACGATGCGAAGTATTTTTTGACATGTTATGGGAATAAAATACTGACAGAATGTTTCACGTTCCAAACATTCTTTCGCTCCAATACTATTTACAGTCGATGTATATAGGTGTACCGTAATTATCAACTATACGTTTGCACATGTATAGTAGTTCAACATGTAGTACTGCAAAGGTATTTCAGTACAAGTGGGGCTATACTGATACCTATACATCCGCGAACATCCGGCCTCGGCCGTGACGGTTACCCGTTGAGCGGGGAGCATATCCAATCCTCTTGGTTATGCCCCACGGGTGACCTAGGATCTTCATCCGGCTCCGTCATCGGCTCTATTGATGACCGGTTGCTTGGGGATACGGATATGGAGGTCGGTTCAATGTCTGGAGAGGACCCCGTCCCTCACGTCGACTTGGACCAGGAGCAAGTGGGTATCATCGATGATACCATCGATGCGGCTCTTCTGCGGGCTGCCACTCAACAGAAGATGCAAGGAGGCCCACAGCTCCTTATGCTCGGCCATATATCCTCTTGGACTAGGTCGTTAGCGTATGCTGCTGAAGTGTGCAGTGTCCCTACGAACACTAAGCAGCAAGAACCCGTTAAGCGATCGCTAACAGGTCAGCCGCTGGGTCGCCGGTCAGAGCTACCCTCGTTAGGGCTAGATCCATTAGTGGATCAAGCTTTCGATGTGCTTTCGGTGAGGCCGCAGGGAAAGGGTAAGCATTCCCTGCGTACGGCTCCACCCGGGTTCACTGAGCTGTTCAAAGGCCCCCCGTCCGAAGTCAAGCAAACGGAATCGGCTTCGAAGGTTGGACGGCAGTCCACCTTTTTCCTGACCGGCAAACAACATCGGGAGGATCTACATCCAAACGATACGTTGGGCCGGTCGGTTGAGTAAGAGCTCAAGGCGGCAGAGTGTTCAGCCCGGGCCGGGTTACGAACCATTAGCCACCTTCTGCACATGACACACGCATTGCACGTAGCTGCCCTGCAGCATAGGGCTGACGACTCGGTGTCCCGGTTGCACTCCATGGACGCGGAAGCGATTCCGAAACCCGTGGTGCTTCCGTCTGGTGTTGGAGAACCGCTATCAGTTCATCAACCACTCCCAGAGTTCTACCACTGTAGACTGCAGCGGGGTTGGACCTTCTGGGTGATAGCCAGAGTGCAGATTGCCCGACGGAGACTCTTCCTGGCTGAGTATCGACTGGGCTCGAAAGACCATGCGCAGAACCTCATCAACTTACCTCTCGGTAATGAAGAGCTGTTCTCCGACGGACTCAAAGCTTACGCTGCTGAGGGTCATATTGACTCTCAGGAGCTTGAGTCCATGGTCAAACAACACCAGACCCTTGCTAAGGGGAAACGCAAAGCCAGCGTTTCCAAGCCCGCTGATCCTTTCTCCGGCTCTTCGAAGCCCAAGAAAGCCAGAAGAGGCTACCATGGCAAGGGGAAGGGCAAGAAAGGGTCTCACAACCCTTCTAAGCCCGCTGGTAAGGGTGGGAAGCGCACCTGACATGTCAGTATGCGCTCCCCCTCTGCCCAGGACACCAACCTCAAGCTCAGCACGAGTTTGTGGGGTCCACCGGACTCGACACTTCCGTGTCGGCGCCTGGAACTGCCGGTCGGAGGCCGTCTCGGGCACTTCACCTCTTGGTGGAATCGATACAGCGCAGACAGCCTAGTAAGGTAGATTGTTGCGGAAGGTTATCGAATGGAATGGAGCGCTCCAAACTGTTCACCTCCGCTGAGAGGGACCCCACTGGTGACCCCGTTACCTCGAGACTCCTGTCAAATTACTATTATACGGGACGAGATAACTTCCCTCCGCGCCAAAGCGGCGGTAGTAGAGGTGAAAGATCCGGAAACGGATCTGGGGTTTTACACCAGGATGTTTTTGGTGTCCAAGAAAACCGGAGGATGGCGAGTGGTCCTCAATCTACGGCCTCTCAACCATTACATTCGCATCGAGAGATTAAGATGGAAACTCTTCGATCTGTACGGGCCGGCCTTCGGGTAGGCATGTGGGCTGCTTCAATAGATTTGAAGGACGCATACTTTTACGTACCGAGCCATTCGGACTACAAAAAGTATCTAAGGTTCGCCATGAACTGCAAGATATTGGAATTTCAAGCATTACCGTTCGGAATTACATCTGCCCCTCGAGTTTTCACACGGGTAGTGGAGACCCTATCGGTCGTCCTACGGAGGTTTGGTGTGGATATCAGCACCTACATCAACGATTGGTTGGTGAAGGGACCGTCGGAAACGTACACTATTCCGTACGCTTCTCAGCGGCTAGATAGTCAACGTACCCAAGTCAGCGCTGACCCCGGCACAGTTGTTTTTACACCTGGGGGTTCAGTTCGATCTCCGAAACGGGCAGGTTCGGCCTTCGCCGGCTGCACTAGATCTGCTGGAGGAGATGCTCGCGGTGTTCTCCAGCTGCCGAGCTCTCCCGGCGAGAGAGTTCTTGCGACTTCTGGGTCGACTGGTCAGTCTAGGGGAAATGGTCAAGTACGGTCCACTTCGACGCAGACCCATAAAAATGTACCTTATGTCTTTCTGGAAACAGAGTATATGTCATTTGAACAAACCAAACCCGATAGACTCGAATCTATTATCAGCCCTCGGCTGGTGGCGGAACCGGGAAAACCTCATCATCTGGGCCCCAGCTATGTTTCATGACCTGGAAGCTATCGCAGTGGTGCATCAAGCATCACGTGACCCTGCGAGCAGCGCATATTCCGGGGATACGGAACGTGCTTGCAGATTCTCTGTCTCGTCAACAAAGGGTTCGTCCGACCGAATGGCAACTGAACGACTTGGTACTCAGGCAAGTCTTCTTTCAGTGGTCGACTCCTCATGTAGACCTTTTTGCCACGAAGGACAACAAAAAGCTCCCAATATATGTGAACCCGTTTCCGGATCCATCGGCGCACGCCGTGGATGCACTAGCGGTCCCGTGGTCAGGAATGTACGCTTACGCATATCATTCTAATCGCTCCTTTCTGGCCGACACGATCGTGGTTCACGAGTCTCCTCAATCGTGTTGTAGACTACCCACGCATTCTGCCGGATCGTCCAGATCTCCTCACACAATGCCGGGGGCGTCGAGTTCACGACAATCCAGCAATGTTCAAAATGACTGCTTGGAATCTGTCATCGGATCTCGACGTCAGGAGGGCTTTTCTCAACAAACTGGCAATCTCATGGCACGTGCGTGCTGTGAAGTATTATATCGAAGCGGCCAAACATCTTCGAAATTTAGACAATCATTTGTGGATTACCCATCAGATCAATAACCACAAACCAGCTTCCAAAGACACCATCGCTCGATGGATTGTTGAAACCATTCAGATGGTCTATGCAGCTGCCCAGACTAAAGAGTTTGTTTTCGTCAAAGCCCACGAGACCAGAGCGGTAGCCACTTCGGAAGCATTATTTAAGGGAGCTTCACTTAGTGACATCATGGACGTTGGTCAGTGAAGACCTGAGCCTACTTTCATCAAGTATTATCTCCTGGACCCTTCTACGTCGACAGCTAGCATTGAAATGGCATACTATTCCAGTACCTTCCGTAAGAAAGCGCGTTTCGAGCACTCATGTCCAAAGGGACCCGCCCGACGCCTATGCACCCTCGGCGAACAAGCCTCGGCTGGAGTCAAGAAAGCATTAAGTGAGTATATCAAATCGTCACAAATAATGTTTACCCTTTGTCATTGGGCTCGTATTATTAGGGTTTTCCCTAGCAGGTGTATCAAAAGGGAAGCTCGGACTTTCACCAGGGTGGTGCCCCTTCGAGTTAGCAGGTAACAGAGAGGCCTGGGTTACATATCAATGACGGCCTTTTCTCTCTCAAATTGATACAAGTATCTACCTTTGGTTAGCCTACCCGCCAAGGTTCCCACAAATTCTAGGGTTACCCAACAGTATTGCATAATGTTAAATATTATGCACAAGGTAAGTTTAAGGTGTCTTGATACAAAATGATAGGGTTTTTGTAACCCCCACATTTTATGAAATTACAAGCGTCTAGTCCGTCATTCATAATCCAGCCGTCGTCCATTAGAGAATATCCGCGTCCATAA
The DNA here is from genome assembly GCA_036873755.1 of Hanleya hanleyi. Lineage (NCBI taxonomy): Eukaryota > Metazoa > Mollusca > Polyplacophora > Lepidopleurida > Hanleyidae > Hanleya > Hanleya hanleyi. Next base: position 5,146 of record JAVTVY010046186.1, on the reverse strand, counting down.
TCCAAAGACCTATTCCATATAACAGTATTAGCACCAAATTCCAAAAGACAATCATTGTATAAATAAAAATAGGCTTGTTTCCTGCAAGAGAGAAGCGGTCAACAACTTTCAATGACGCCGGCAAGACATCATGATGTTCCAAAAATATCAAATCCGTATCGCTGATCAGTATTCTTAATCCATTATATTCGTTGTAAAGTCGTCATCTAAAGAATGATGTATCTCAGACCGTTATACTTACCTTGCGATCCCGCCTCCCACCCACACTGTTAATCAAAGACTGGGGGAGGTACATAAATGTTCTTGCTTTAAATGCTATGTTATTATAGAATCAAACTGAGGTCTTAAGTTTTTGGCGGGAACTTGGAGCAGTCAAGGACGCCGGAGTTGATGGAGGCCCCGGAGGGGGGTGTCCGTTTTTTCTGGCATTTGGTATAAGAGGTTTAGAATCTACCCAACAGTATTGCATAATATTAAATATTATGCACAAGGTAAGTATAAGAGTCTTTCATAAAATGGGGGTTTATAAAAACCCTATCAGTTATTTGTATACAAGAACTGTGGTCTATCCACATCTGTGAACAACTTTTATCGTTGTGGAACATTTAACAGAACTGCCATGCTCTTATCGAATGATTTGTGCGTCTACTAGTGGATTTACCAAACACGTGTTGGGTGTATAGTGTAAACATTCAACAGGTCACTGGCTCCTGATACTGATACCAGTGTTGCTGTCTTCCAGACCTCTCCCGATAGACGCAATTACACTTCCTCGCTATGGAGGGACAACAGCCAACACAACTTCTCAACGCGGCTCAAGGAATTAGACCTCCACAGCAATTAACACTTGATATCAAGCAAAAATAAGAGAACTATGCCATAATTACTAACCTTGGCAGACAAGCCCTCCCTTATCAGGTTGCTGTATTTCTCCACACTATGGGAGATGAAGCTCTTAAAGTATATAACGGTTTTCACTTTGACACTCCAGCTGCAGAAAGAACTGTGCAGGAAATTCTGGACAAGTTTGATGGATTCTCTGTCGGAGAAGTGAACGAAACATACCAGAGATAGGTTTTCAACAAGCGTGACCAGACTGATGGTGAAAGCTTTGAGAGTTTTCGTGCCGCCATCAGGTCACTGGTAAGGTCATGCAATTACTGTGATCAATGTATAGAGTCTACTACGTGACAGAATCGTGCTTGGAATCAGAGATTCCACAACTCAGACCACTCTGCTGAAAGAACGCCATCTAACTCTGGATACATGCTTAGACATTTGTAAGGCTGCGGAAAACGCCAGTACACAATGTCGTGCTCTACGACCTGAAACTGAATAAAATATACACTGGCAAAACTAAGAATAAGTATCTGGGCCACAAGAAGAACATCTTAAGAAAGGGTAAGAATGAAATGGAGTGTCTTTTCTGTGGTTGAGCTCACAAGATTAGGAAAGAAGAATGTCCCGCCTGGGGCAATACCTCCACTTCCTGCAACATGGATATCCAATTTGCTAACAAGTGTCCCGACAAGAAGTCAAGACACAAACGCTTTTCTCACAAGAGAGTAAACTATGTGACAGAAAACTCTTCTAAGGACGAAGAGTGGGTAAACTCCGTGAAGACGAGAGATGCAAAGGACAAATGTCACATGCGGTGGACGATTCCGATGTCGTTTTCCAAGTTGACACTGGAGCCTCAGTCAACATCCTGCCTGTTAGCTATGCGGCCTACCTTGAGCCAACAACTAAAAAGCTCAAAATGTGGAACAACTCTCACCTGCCGGCGTCTGTCGGAAAACTATACACAACCCTGAAAACAGGAAGAAGTACTCTGTTGAATTTGTGGTGGTGAGGGATGACGTTACTCCCCTAATCGGACTCAAGGCGGCCGAACAAATGGGCCTCATCACAGTCAACGATGATAACGTGGACAGAGTTGCAGCAGTATCTCTCACGGGACATTTTCCAGAAGTCTTTGATGGAAATCTCGGAACACTTCCCGGCGTTCATCACCTGGAAGTTGATGAAACTGTTCATCCTGTCGTCATGCCTTCTCGACGCATACCAATTGCTGTCCGTCCTGAACTCAAAGCATAATTGGATGGTCTGACCAAAATGGACGTCATTGCTCCGGTAGACGAACCAACGCCCTGTGTCAGCCAGATCGAGATCGCGCGGAAAAAGTATTATGATCTGAGGGTATGTATTGACTCCCGTGAACTTAACAAAGCTCTACTCCGCGAACACTACACTCTACCAATACTCCAGGATAACCTTCATGAACTAGGTCAATCTCGTGTCTTCTCAAAGGCCGATCTCTCATCCGGGTATTGGCACGTAGAGCTGGACAAAGAATCCAGCATGCTGACGACCTTCCAGACCTGTTTTGGACGATACAGATGGCTCCGTCTGCCCTTCAGGACAAACGTCTCATCTGAATCTTCCAGAGAAAACTTCTTGAGGCTCTCGATGGTCTCCCTGGCGTCGTGTGTATCGCGGACGATGTGCTCATTCATGGCAAAACGCCAAAAGACTGATCGAAACCTTGAGATGTTCCTAGCATGCTGCAAGGAAAAACACATCCAATTGAACAAGGACAAACTGGAATTGCGAATGAGTGAAATCCCCTTTATGGGACACAAGATTTCCAAAGACGGTCTCCACTCTGATCCTGAGAAGGTCAAGGCCGTTTCGGAGATGACTGCTCCGAAAAACTTAAGAGGAACGCGGACTCTACATAGGCTTTGTGAACTACCTCGCGAAATTCCTACCCCGGTCTTGAGTCGGCTCTACTCAGAGAAGGCAAACGTGTAGCTTTCGCTAATAGATCGTTGACCGATGCAGAGACCAGGTACGCCCAGATCGAAAAAGAAATGCTCGCGGTGAGTTTCGGCCTGGCAAAGTTCCATCACTACACTTACGGGCAACGAGTAACTGTCGTCACGGATCATCAACCACTTGTGTCAATCAAGACTAAGCCTCTGTCCAAAGCGCCGAGAAGACTTTACTGTTCCGGACACAGGAATATAACTTTGACCTGATCTACAAACCGGGTAAATCTATTCCCGTTGCGGACACTGTCGCGAGCTCCACTGGCTGAGAAACCGGTAACTGGCTTGGTTCATGTCAGCAATCTCACCTTTAGTCCGATCAGCAGTGGACGACTCAACGAAATACGCGTGGTTACACAGTGTGATGAGACCATGAACTGTCTCAAAACCACCATCATGGCCGGAATACAAGTTGTCACTACCGCATCTGCTCACCCCATACTACAGCTACCGCGATGAGCTGACACTACAAGATGGCATCATCCTGCGCGAAGAAAGAGTGGTGATTCCAGCAGCCATGCGTACTTAAATGAAACAGAAAGTGCATGCAGGTCACATGGGCATCAACTCATGCCTACGCCGAGCTCGAGAACTGATCTTTTGGCCTGGCATGTCTAATGACATTCGACAATACGTCGAATCCTGTGACATTTGCGTCTCACACAGCGACAAACAGGCTCCTGAACCTCTCTACCTGCATGAGGTTCCCACTTGCCCCTGGGAAAAAGTGGGCGCAGATATGTTCTCCATAGAGGGAAGAAACTATTTGGTAACGGTGGACTATCACAGCAATTTCTTCGAAATTGATTTCCTTCCAGAAACAACTGCTGAGACCGTCGTAACCAAAATGAAACACCACTTCGCGAGACACGGCATTCCTGACACAGTGATCAGTGACGGAGGTCCTCAATATACCTCGGATAAGTTCAAATACTTCAGTCAGAAGTTGGGTTTCAAACATGAAACATCTAGCACTGGTAACAGCAAGGCAAATGGTGCTGCAGAAGCTGCGGTCAAGATCGCGAAGAAACTCATGAGGAAATCAAAGGCCGCAAGTGAAGATCCGTACTTATGTCTGCTCAGTCTCCGTAATACGCCAACTGAAGGGCTGCAAACCAGCCCAGTACAGAGACTCATGGGTCGAAGGACAAAGATTCAGCTGCCAACAACATCTGCCAGACTTGGCCCATCCAGCCAATACGTCGACTCTGAGGTAAAACGGATGCAAGACAAACGCGCAACAATCGCTCAACGCCACAGTAGTAGCCGAGTTCTAAAACCTCTGATACCTGGCGATGTAGGAAGAATCCAACCGATTCAATCTGGCAAGCGCATATGGCAACAAGCTACAGTCAGCAAAAAGCTGAAGAGCAGATCATACGAGGTCACGACCGACGACGGTAGGACTTACAGGAGAAACCGCCAATTTCTCCGTGCCTCTGTGAGATCACGGGATCCACCACAAGATCTACCTTCAATTCCCAAATCTCCATCTAGGCATCCAAATGTGTCGCCCAGCCCGTCACGCGTCACTACGCCAGCGACACGCCCACCAGAACGACTGGACACTCCACCACCTACCACACCGAAGCGGAACTCTCCCTATCAGACGAGATCTGATCGAGTCGTGAGGACAGTAGAAAAACTGAATCTGTGACTTTCGCGGAACATTCAGTGAACATTTCGTGAAATTACCAACTTGGATTAATACATAGCTAGTGTGCTCTAGTCAATGACAATGCATGATCACCTCAATATAATCATAATCACAGTTTATTCTTAACAAATTCTCTACTAGTGTAGTAGATCTCCTATTTCGAAGGGAAAATGATAATACATGTCTGAACATGCTTCGTTTCTCAAACGGACAATTGATATGAACAATCCTGTGAAGGAACCTTTCAAGAACTATAATCTTCGACATACCATAACTCTGAACAAAGACTATACAGCGACTTCTCGTGTTCACCCTGAAGCCGTGGCAATATACATATCCTCCTCCATAATCGCTCGCGGGTGGTTGGGTGGGTTCAGGTTCCTGTTGCTTCAATGCATTTTGCTGAGAAGCAACAGGAACTTGACAATGTGATGTCTAGCACTATAATATCACTTGTCTTTATTGCACCCTGTAAGCGTCCTGTCTGTGTCTTGTGTGCTGTCCTCAGTATTTTGTTGGGTGGATGGAGAGTGTCTGGCTCCATGCTACTTCAAAGATTTCTTCTTTGAAGTAGCAGGAACACAACTGGGCTGGGTGGTGCTTAGTTGGTTCGTCGTGATATAGCTGAAATATTGTTGAAAGCGACGTTAAATTCTAT
>JAVTVY010046185.1:0-22008 GCA_036873755.1 Hanleya hanleyi | reverse complement strand
GGGACCCTGTACGGATCAGTAAAGTCAAAGGTCAATTTGAGAAAAGTTACTTGCCCAACTGGAGCGATGAGCACTTCCTGATTAAACGGCGCCTACCCCGACAGCAGCGAGTCTTTGAACTGGAAGATCTTCAAGGGGAACCGTTGCTAAGGACGTTTTACGAGACGGAATTACAGCCTGTCGTAAAAACACAGCAAAACTACTACACGGTGGAGCAGATTTTGAAAACGGAACGTCGGCGTGGCAAACTGTTTCATTTCGTGAAATGGCAAGGCTGGCCCAGTTCCTTCAATTCCTGGGTCGCGGCCAACCAGGTGAAACGACTATAAAGCCAGACACCACTGCCGTCCTCCTTCATTCCACGTCCGACCACAGTGCTATGGACCAACAGCAGCTGTCTCTGAAGACAGCGTCTCGCAAAATGCGCAAAGCGCAAGTGGGTTTTGTGGTGATAGTGCTAACCCTGCTGAGTGTGTTGTACGGAGGTGTGTTTTACGACGTAGCCTATGTCAGCACGTTACTTAACCAACTGAGAACACCAGCCACCAGCGAAACCGGTCTACAGAGAGCACCAGTCAACCACGTATCGAGCCCAGTCACCACCACCACACCCCGTGTACAAGCCACAACGAGCTCCACACCAAGCTCTACACCTACACCCAGAACACCCACTACGTCTCAAGACCCACCAGATTTCATCCCTCACAGTGAGCAGACAACGACGACCGACGTTGTACCCACCCCCATCATCATCCCTGACAGTGTATAGACAACGACGACCGACGTTGTACCCACCACCACTCCAGTTCACTCGTACGAAATTTACAAGAGCGGGTTACCACGACAACGGATACACGTCGAACCATGGACCCAAGGTGGCAGCATCCCTTCACGTGTCTCATCGCAGGACCCACGGGCTCCGGCAAAACGCACTTCGTCCGGAAGCTCCTTCAACACGCCGACAGCATGATCACCCCACCTATTGCCCGAGTCGTGTGGTGTTACGGATAATGGCAGGAAGCGTGTGCAGCAATGCCCCACATCACGTTCGTGGAAGGCCTACCCAACCTGGCCGATTTGGAACCCGACACCTTGGTGGTTCTGGATGATCTCATGGCGGAGACGGATGCGCGGGTCACCCAACTCTTTACCAAAGGCGGCCATCATCGACGGCTCAGCATCATCTACATTGTGCAGAATCTGTTCAGTAAAAACAAAGAACATCGGAACATTAGCTTAAATGCCCACTACCTGGTGGTCTTCAAAAACCCGAGAGATACCACTCAACTGCTGCACCTGGCGAGACAGATATATCCCGGCCGCACACCGTTTGCGTTGGAAGCCTTTAAAGATGCTACAACCCCTCAGCACGGGTATATGCTCTTCGACCTCAAGCAAGCCACCCCGACCACCTTCGACTACGGACCGGCATCTTTCCCGGAGAGACCCACCACGTGTACTTGCAAAAATAATGTAAACACACCCACAGTGGCGCCCCCAGCTGGAGTGTGTGTGTTTGATGATGGAGATAATAAAAAGAATGAATACCACAGCAGGGTTGACTTTGTCTCTGAGGTGGATAAAAAGAGCAGAGTTGTGGGTTCTGCCATTAGTTGTACATGATGTCTGCGCGAGTACGGAAGCACGCTCCCACGCTCCGTGTATTGAAGACGGCCCTACCCGAGTTGGTCCGAACCATTGTACGCGGTGCGGACCCTGACCTTGTACGCTGTCTGTGCGAGATCGGGTACAATCTGTTAAAAGACAACGTACCACTGACTCCGGCTCAGAAGACCAAGTTGGCCAAGCATAAGACAGGTCTCCGAACCCTAGTCCATAAGCGGGTCCCACAAACACAAAAGAAAAGGTGTTACAGAAAGGCGGCTTTCTCGGGGCCATCTTAGCACCGTTGGCCGCTTCCGTGTTGGGTCCAGTATTGGGTGGACTCTTCGGCCGACAATGAACCACACGAAAAAAATGGTCCTCGTCGAACCACGGTTGCTTCAAAATCTCCAATCGCCCTACCCTGTGCCACCTACGGTGAAGACCATAAACACCCTCGATGGAGAGATGCAACAGATCTTACAGAGACCGGGGTTAAGCGACAGTGAAAAAGTACAACGGTACAATGAGACGCTTCAGCGGTACATGACGTTCATAGACCAATACAAAACCCTCTCTACCCCACCACCACCACCACCACCACCACGTGACACACCGCCGACCGCAGCACCCCTCCAACAGCCGCCATTACCAGGGGTACCACCCACAGCCCCACAGTGGGTGGAAGACGAAGTGCTGAAGAGTGTACCTGCCTCGTTCAAGAAACAAGCTGGCCTGGTATTACAACGGATGAAACAGAATCCTAACATGACTTGGAATGACAAAGGCGAACTCCTGGTACAGAATCAGGTGGTCCCCGGCACCCACATGACGGATTTAGTGAATGACCTGATGCGTAAACGCAGATCGCACACGGATCCTCGAGGATGGGAGGTCTTCGCTCAAGGCTTGAAAGACTTGCATGTACCACAGGAATTGGTGGGGAACCCCCACCGCTGGGCCTTTATGCAGCGAACCCAGCAATCGCCGAGTCGTGCACCAGGACAGATTCCACAACCTTGGGAATCCGAATGGGAACCGGAGTCACCCCCCAAAACTCCACCACCACAACGGGCACCTTCTTTTCAGACCTTTAAAAAACCATCCTTGATCAGGACACCCCACATCTCCAGAGCCGTGACACGTAGCAAGTCAACGCGACGAACACGACGCCGGACACAACCACCCAAGGTCTGGAACACCTATTAAAACCCGGTGCAGCAGCAGGACAGCTCAGTCGCCATGTTTTACCTCACCCTACCCAGTAACAGTTCGCTGGATGTGTTTCCTGACAGCACCGTGGCCAAGTATGTGACTCAATTACCACAACCGTTGCATTTACCTGGCCGGTGGGAATGTGGACTGGTGGATATTCAGTACCCTTACTCGTGGTACAACGTGCGAGCCAATGAAGTGTGGTGCGAGGTGACCTACGAAGGAAAAGACACCCGACTCACTCTCCCCGAAGGCCAATACGATACTCCAAAGGAGTTCATGGGTGGGCTGTCAACACTGTTGCATTATAAGGCTCTACGGGAGATCACAAATACTTCAAAACCCATCAAAGCCTATCCCTTCGAGAATCACGTGAACTTCGATTACAACGCACACAACGACAAGGCAGAGCTTATCGTCACCGCCAACGCGAGTGTGGTACTGAGTCCTATCCTACAGCAAATGCTGGGTTTCGATCTACGGACGTTCGCTGGTCCCACCACCCACCAAGGCGAGATCCCGATGGATATGAAGTCGGGTATGTACGGACTCTACGTCTACTCGGACGTGGTGGACAACCACATCGTGGGTGATATCAACACACCTCTGTTACGGCTGGTGCCCATTAAAAAGTTGTATGGAGATCAAGTCACCCACAGTTTCACCCACATGCTCTTCCTGCCTGTACGACAAACCCACATAAACACGATCACGGTGGATATAAGAGATGACACGGGACGACCGGTGGCATTCGAACGCGGGAAAGTGGTGCTGACACTTCATTTTCGCACGTGCTCCCCACTTTGCATAATGAAGGTGCCTTACGAGTGCGATGCACGCAGCTATGTGGACTATTATGCCCAACAGGCCGGGGGTGGCTTTCCGGTGTTTAGTGGTGCACGCATGCAACGTGGACATGGACTGGGAAACATACTCGGCAGCATCGTCAAAACGTTCCTGCCCTTGGTGACGCGTGGGGTGAAAGCAATCGGCAAACAAGCGGTACGCAGTGGACTGCAAGTGGCCGGTGATGTCTTGGGGGGTACGGCACCCAAAGAAGCCTTGAAACGGCGGGCCAAAGAAGCGGGAGGCGTCTTGGTGGCCAAAGCACAACGCATCGTAGGGAATAAAAGAGCTGCCCCACCGAGACCACGCACCAGTCGACGACCGACCCAGCGACGACGCACATCGAAGAAGACAAAGGATATCTTTTCTTAAAACATGTCCTTGACCCACGCCGAGTCCTGCCCCTCCACCAACAGTGAATTTGATTTGTGGACCGTGCCGCCCACACAGACCAGTGCCGAACAAGGATTATGGGTGGAGCATCTCCCGCTGTCCAGCATCAGCGCAACAGGGCCCATCGAGTTCACCATCAGTAATGCGGATACGACCTATGTGGATTTAGCCCATACCTACTTGTATGTGAAAGCCAAGATCGTCAGTGGAGATGGCACCAGAATCGTCGACCAAGCAACGGTGGGCCCGACGAATCTCTGGCTGCACTCGATGTTTCAACAGGTGGATATATTTCTCAGCGACAAACTCATCAGTGACTCGACCAACACGTACCCGTATTGAGCCTACATCGAGACGCTGTTGTCGCATGGGCGAGAGGCTAAAAAATCTCAACTGACAGCCGCTTTATTCTACCAGGACAAAGCCGAGCACATGGGCGCAGAGAACGACAATACGGGATATAGCAAACGGAAGGCTTTGACCGCGAGCGGCGTCTCGGTGGATATGATCGGTCGACTGCACGCAGACATGTTCATGCAAGACCGATACCTCTTGAACAAGGTTCCCATCAAAATCCGACTGATACAGGCGCCTCCGACCTTCGCCTTGATGGCCACTAACGTAGAGGCGCATGTAGCTGACTATAAGATTGTCATCGAAGACGCAGTCCTGTATGTCCGAAAAGTGAAACCGAATCCAGCCGTTCAATTGGGACACATGAAAGCCTTGGAAACAAAACCAGCCCAGTACCCTATCCGACGTGTGCAAACCAAAGTGTTCTCTGTGTCTGCTGGAAATATGAGCGCCAACAAAGACAACCTGTTCCTGGGGGAACTACCCAAGCGATTGATCCTGGCCTGTGTGGAAAATACCAGTTTCAGTGGAGCCTACCCAGAGAATCCGTTTGACTTTAAACATTTCGGCATCAATTTTGTGGCCCTGCATGTGGATGGACAACAGGTGCCAGCCACGCCCTTAACCCCGAACTTTGGGCGCGCGAATTTCATTCGAGCCTATCAGAGCCTGTTTACAGCCACCGGTCAAATCAACCAGGACGAAGGGAATTTGATCAGTCGGGAGGACTACGGGAACGGATACACGTTGTTCTGTTTCGATCTGACCCCCACCTTAGAGAACGACCATCAGCTGGCCCTGGCCAAACAAGGCAATTTACGGTTGGAAATCCACTTTCAACGAGCCCTCCGGAGCACCGTCAATGTGATCTGCTACGCCGAGTTTGACAACATCATTCAAGTGGACAAGGCGCGCAACGTGCTGTGTGACTTCTCCACCTAACATGGATACAGACCAGATAACCACCGTGCTGGAGAATGACCCAGAGACACGTATGATGTTTCAAGGGGTGTTCGCCGAGATGTGTTCCCATTAGACCGTGTGTATCCTGCTGCTTACGTTCTCAACACGGACCCGATGGAGCGACCCGGTGAACATTGGGTGGCCGTGTACTTGACAGAACAGCAGGGCGAATACTTTGACCCGTACGGCCTGCCACCCCTCCATCCCGATTTAACAGACTTCATGGATCAAGGCACAGAGACGTGGTGTTGGAACAGTCAAACGTTGCAAAGCCTGACCAGTAGCGTGTGCGGACAATATTGCTTGTTTTACCTGTACCATCGATGCCGGGGAAGACCCTTATCTACCATCGTACAGATGTTTGACGAGTACCCCAAGGCCGAGGACCGCGATGTACTCGTATATGACTGGGCCGCCCATCATTTCAATGTACAAGCCCTGTTCTGGGCTTGAATTCTTTCAATGTACACACGCCCGCTGTTCTGGGCTTAAGTTTAAAAGCCCCCTGTTCTGGGCTTCAGTGTACAAGCCCCCTGTTCTGGGCTTCAGTTTACAAGCCCCTTGTTCTGGGTTTGAGTTTTCACGTGGTTGTTCTCACGTTGTTGGTGTTACTGAATAAAAAACAAAATGAGATCTCACCAAAAAACCCTGTCTTGTGTGTTTTATTCATAATGCATCAATGCCCAATGTGGAGATTCAGTCAAACTGAAATCAGTGGTGTAGGATGGGACCAAAATGTAACCCATCAAGGTTAGAATGCAAGCGCACTATAGTAAAAATAGAGAGCCAATGAAATCAGCCCACAGACCAAGTACGTGTTTTTGGTCTAGGTTTGGAGCGGGCATTTCATTGAGGTACGTGTATACGGTGAGTGAAGACTCGTCCAACACGTATAGATTAAGTTTATGACTATAAGTTCTATGTTGTCGATTTAACCTCTCCCTACATTGACGCGCGCGCGCGCTGCGGCCGGAGAACCCGCGCGCGCGCGCTGCGGTGGGGGAGCCGGGGCGGGAAAACACCCCGGCGGTTGAACATACGGACGTGTAAGGGGAAACATTTGGAACTCTTCTATGTTTGGAGGTAGTTTTAGTGAAAACCCCGGAAGTGACGTCACAACCCCCACGTGACCTGCGCAGCAGAATGGAAACGACACCCTAGTGTAACTCCCTCACCTAGGCTTCACATGGATACCTCACTCGATCCCATCGACCCACTAGGGGCCCACCTACACCCCAACACGTCTATTTCCATACCCTTTGGCCACCGCGCATGCGCAGAGTGACGATAGTTCAACCCCACACCCGGCCCATCAGATGTCCCTTCACCTAGGCTTCACTTTGATACCTCACTCGACCCCATTGGACCATTCGTGGCTCCCCTAGCTCCAACACGTAGAGCGGGACCCATACAGGGTCCAGTTTTCGACACTAGGTGACCACATCCCGACAAAATGGCCAGTTTTCGACACCGGATGTGCCGCCATCTTGAACACACGTGCCGCCATCTTGGATATGTCCCATAATGCACCGGGTCAAAATACTCGCTTCTGATTGGACGAGAGCTCTGGGACGGATTTGAAATACTCGCTTCTGATTGGACGAGACCTCCGTATTGCATCTGCGCATGCGCAGAATGATATTCCTACCGCACACCCAACCCATCAGATGCCCCTTCACCTAGGCTTCACTTTGATACCTCACTCGACCCCATTGCACCATTAGGGGCTCCCCTACATCCCAACGTCCGAGCCGCTAGTGCAGTCAGATGCCCCTTCACGAATGCTTCACATCGATACCTCACTCGACCCCATCGGACCATGAGTAGCTCCCCTAGCTCCAAAACGTCTATTTCCATACCTTTGGGCCACCGCGCATGCGCAGAATGGTGACAACGCACGAGCCGCTAGTGCAGTCAGATGCCCCTTCACGAATGCTTCACATCGATACCTCACTCGACCCCATTGGACCATGAGTAACTCCCCTAGCTCCAAAACGTCTATTTCTATACCCTTGGGCCACCGCGCATGCGCAGAATGTCGATAGTTCAACCCCACACCCAGCCCATCAGATGCCCCTTCACATAAGCTTCACCTTGATACCTCACTCGACCCCATTGGACCATTAGGGACTCCCCTACACCCCAAAACGGCTATTTTCATACCCTTCGGCCACCGCGCATGCGCAGAAGGCCGATATGTCAACCCCTCACCCAGCCCATTAGATGCCCCTTCACATAAGCTTCACTTTGATACCTCACTCGACCCCATCCGACCATTTTATCTAGGGACTACTTTTTCTCCGCGGAAGCTTTTTCCCGAGACCGAATCACCGCCAAAACCGCGGTCAAACCGCATCACCGCGGAGGAATACATCCTGAATACATCCCCTCCAACAATTGGAACTCTCCTGGATTGGAGGTAGCTTTTGGTCCTTCTGCCGGAACTATACTGCACTTGACCTCTCCTCCCGCCTCGTTTCCGCCCCAAATGACCTCTACATCCGGATGAAAGTCCACTCGAAACAAGTTTACGCTATTACTTCGCAGTTACGTCGTAGTGCAGAACTGTGCCATGTTCCCTTTTTTCCACTTTTTCATATGTGTGATACCATATCGTGAATCACTTTATCAACGCATAGCTCTTCATATTATTAACTCGTTTTCTATCGGTATTAATATAATTCCAAACTGCATCATTTAGTGCCCCTGGCTATGTCGGAATTGGGTGTGTGTAAGTAGTGAGATGGGGGGGGGGGGATCATTGATAAATATGGTATCAGGTGAGGGAGAGTTACTGGTAACTTTTCAGCCAAAGAAGGGGGGTCATACATAACTTTGGGTCATCAGCTGAATTACCACCGCCCCCCCTCCCCCCCTTGATAAATTTTGAACGGTCCCTAAGCATATGTTATGTTCACGTTAATACATTATCCGAATAATCATTGAATCACTCAAATAACCCGACCGTTTGGCTAGTATAGGACTTTGTAAAGGCGTGGTCTCACTGTGTATAACAGGTGGTTTCGTCCAGGGTTAAAAAAAAATAAAAATAAATATTAGTCGTGTGACTGCTTTATTTAAGTGTTGAAGACCGTCCTTTAAAAGCGAAAAATTAGTCCAAAACATTAACTTAAACGATTTATTAAAGAAAAGGCGATAAGTTATAATCGATTTTGTGTTTTTGTTACTATTATCTTTGTCAGTTTCAGATTGTTTATCAGCAGTTTATTGTCTGACTATATTTCTTAAATAATCAAATTTTAGACAATTTCTTGTTATTGTTTACGCTTGTTAGCAAAAAAACACACCCAGTAATGTACCCATATTCCTGCTGTACTGAACTGTTTTTGTCTCAGATAATCACTGCTGTGTCTGCATTGCATATGTGAAATTGTCGTGAGCGTGTATATCTTATTTCTGGATATAAAAAGTCGTTTGATTACCTTTGAGGTTGAGATTTGACATACGTCAGCAAGTTATTGTTCATCAATTAGTTACCGTGTCCATAACTGACACATCTCAGAGGAAGCTGTCCGAATCAAAATCCATAAATGTATAACAATCATGCCTCAATAAAGAGAAGCAGGCAACAGTTCCCAATGATTGAATTGATCTATACTTGCAAACAACTATCTATATGAAAACAACTAATTATCCAGACTGGAGAAAATTTCTACATATATTAACAGTTAGCAGAATTTGCACTCAGCACTCACAACATTGAATTACATCAAACTGGACAAATATCACCTAATCAAGAACTATATTCCATTTTGGATTTTTGGTATATACGCTGGTGAGCGCTCAGTCACGCTTTTCGTGCGTTGTGTTGCCTTCTGTAGAAACGCCTAACTAAGTGTAGTTGTGGTTTGTAATTCTCGACGCGTGCTGTGGAAATTGACAATCATGTTATTCCTACTTCTTGCATTTTATTACCTTTATCATTTACAGAATAAACGTAATGTGGAAAACGATGCCGATGTCTTGACAAGAAGTCATATGATTACCTCACTCAACATTCACTTTAGCTTATGAAAATTGACAATTCAACGCAGTCTCTTTAAGAATCGCGATGACATGGTATGTTAGCATTACATTGTTAAAGCGGAAGATACAGCTAAATTTTACCGGGGCATATACTTTATGTAGCACCCTCGCAGATAGCGCCGTAACAGCTTTCAATCTGTGAATGGCGTAATTGTATTCATCGCCTCTCGATGCTTTCGCGATATTCTCTCAAAGCTTCCTTGATAGAAATTTCTCGACATTCTCTCGATCAACATAAAACCATTGATTCTCGATGGGTCAAAAAAGACGAATTAAAAATGATGTCGAGAAAATCGATCGATAATTTTGAGCACGATTTCTATTTTATCATATTTTTCTCTCGACATTGTCTCGAAGAATTCTCGATATGATCGGGATTTCTTCGCGAAAACCAACGAAAATTCTCGACAGACGGAAAAACGATTAATGAAGACGCTTCGTTATGCCTCATTGCACTTTTGTGTTGATCAGGTTTTTCGAGAAATGTCAGGATTATCGACGCTGATATAGATGATTTCCACGAAGAGTGTCTGAGAAAGGATGGTTTCTCCGAGTTTTACCGTGTATCGATCATATAATTTTCACACTTTGTTAGAGAACTTATGATAGAATCAACGTCAGATTTAAAATTACCCGGACATATTACACATGTCTATGGTTACAGTGTTATGTCGAAGAAATTGAGATAATTCCCCGTGGAGAAACTAAATCAGTCAATACACACAGGTATTAATGCCATTCAGAGATGTCAAAATATACGATCCTGTAATAACTGGTAAGCCAGTAATAACTAGTTTCAATTCTGTTGGGAAAATGTACTGGGTTTAGGCCAGTCTGCATTTCTTCTCGTATATAAAACTTAATTGAGAGTACTAGTTTTATAATTATGTACAACGGGAAAGTTTTTTCATTAATTTCTAGGCAGTCTGACCCCAGCATAGGTCACGTGAGACAGCTATATGTCACTTCATTGATGGAGAGTTCCATTGTTTTCACCATCTCAAAACTCGAGTGTACTCAAGGATGGTTAGAGGATAGGATGAAGTTCCTCTGACGGATACCCTTCGTCCTTCACCGCGATGTGTAAAAGTGTTGACCAGAAACATACATAGAGCCTCCCGGAGCATTGTCTGATTCACGATATTAGATTATCGTAAAACTGGAACATTGTGGTGGCATATTTTCTTACGCTGTATATTTCTGGAATCTCGTCGTCTCTTAATAATAAAGATGTATTTAAAACCGCCAAAATCCTTTTAGGTGTGTATGTAGTTAACATATACGCATTCCGTTACATTGTATATTTCTGGAATCTCGCCGTCTCTTAATAATAAATCTGTATCTAACATCAAACTTCTTTTAGGAGTGTATGTAGTTATTATATCCATATTCTGTTACATTGTGTATTTATGGAATCTCCCTGTCTCTTACTAATAAATTTGAATCTACCATCAAACTCCTTTTAAGAGTGTATGTAGTTAACATATCCGTTGCTGGAGACAGATCAACCCGACATCATGCAGACAGACGAACACTACAGTGTGTGGCGAAAAATGTGATTTCAGATTAGGTGATTTCAGTAATTCTGCATTCAGTGTTTCGAACCTCTCTATAATATTGTGATATCGGCGGGTTCTTATCGTGGGATGCGGTTTAGTATAATGGTAGAATAATTCTTTGCACATATATATTTTTGCAGGAACCTTTAATTGAATATCAGAATTTGAACTGGAATATGCAGTTCCGGTGACCGAATTAAAGCCTGCACCAATTTTTAGGAGGGCGTGCACCGGTTATAGGTGTCTTATTTGATATATTAAAGTTGACAGCATCGGCATATTATCAGAGCCTGCACCAATTTATGCGAGATGGTCATGCACGCTAAAGGTGTCTTTATTCGATATATTAAAGTTGACAGCATCTGCATATTATCAGATCCTGAACCAATTTATGGTAGCTGGGCATGCACGGTCTACGTGATTTCGTTCAGTATTTATTTTATAGGTGAATAGAACCATTCAACGTCAGATATTAAGCCTTTTCCTTCAGTATTCACTTTATAGGCGAAGGGACTGATCAACGCACCGTTTAGGTGTGGGAAATCAACATAGTACGCTTTATAAGCGATGAGATTTGTTTCTTTCCTTTGTTCGACGTTACAGCTATACTGATTATGGAAAACTCTCAATCACGGATATGTTAACTACGTACACTCCTAAAATGAGTTTGATGTTAGATACAGAATTATTTATGTTAACTACATACACGCCTAATAGAAGTTTGATGGTTTTACATACAAATTTATTACTAAGAGATGGCGGAGATTCCAGAAATATACAACGTCACTATGCCACTGCAATGTTCCGGTTTTACGATTCTAATATCGTGAATCAGACAAAGCTCCGGAGGCTGTAGGTGTGCTTCCGATCAACACTTTTACAACGACGACATGTATTCCGTGGACTTCCGCCGAAGCTCATTGGCTATTCTATTTTCACGCCAATGACGGGTGCGCACCGGTTTGTCTGGCTGTGTGCCTGCTACAACAGCCGACAGTACGGTAGTCACCTGCCGACAAGAGATGGGAACCGGCCAGGTTATCATGGGTCAAATAGAAGTCTGATTCGCTTCCAAATGTACAAAATGTCCTAGTCAAATCTCCATTGGGATTGTTCAGACGAACTCCATAAAAACTGATATTTTTTTATCGAATTTATTTATTCTGATCATGTTCTTTGTATTCACAGCCCAAACGGTTAACTTTATATCTGTTCTCATATGAATATGACTGTAAGCAGGCGCTTCCCAAAAACGATCAATTCAAAGCCCGTTCTTTCTCATTCACCAAACGTTATACAGACGATCTTCTCGCTTTGGATATTCGCTATAATAATGACACAGTGAAGGATATATATCCACCTTCACTGGATTTGAAGGAAACTACAGTAAAGCGGGCCTTCTCTCTCGTCGACTTTATGAAAAAAGAGAGTATTACACTTTCGACATCGTTAACTATCTCTTTCTAGACAGTAACATTCCATATGGCGTATACATATCTCGTCTTGTTGTATTTGTTAGATCCCGTGTTAAATTTGACGATTTTATTCAACGTCACAAAACATGGCTACAATATCAGAAGGATTGGGTAAACTTGGCCAGATATTTTTTAGTATAGACGTGACGGACCCAAAGAATTTGGGTTAAATTCCATTTTGACCCATACACTTACGATCATTTTGACCCAACTATTTTGGGAACGTCACGTGAGGGACCCAAAGTGTTTGGGTCAAACTCTATTTTGACCCAAACACTTAGGGTCATTTTGACCCAACTATTTTGGGAACATCACGTCTATGCCCAAAAATTCTGACAGTGTACTACTTGACAAAACGCATATCCAATTCTGAAAATGTCTCAAATTTTGCTATACATATCGCATACTGATAGCAAAAGACAAGCGTAGCGTGCAAGATCATTGGCGTTAAGTTTCGTAACTTGCATTCCGCTTAACCCGGGACCAGGGGCCGTATGAACCCATTACTTCAATATCCTTACGACTTTACAACGAATATCATACGGATTAAGAATACTGAAGAATATTTTATATTTTTGGAACGTCATGATATCTTGCCGGCATCATTGCAAACTGTTGACAGCTTCTCTCTTGCAGGGAACTAGCCTGTGTTTATGTGGACTAAGATTTTCTTTTTCAATTTGGTGCTAATACTGTTATATGGAATAGGTATTCTGATTATGGACGCGGACACTCTTTAGTTATATGAATGTTACCTTACCGAATCATTATTGCCTTGATTTTTCGGGTTATAATATATCGGAGAATTACAGTTAAGCGCCGAACATTAAGGATTTACCTACATGCACTATACCCACTTGACTTAGATCCATCATAGTCTAACAGACGACATGGAAATTCATTGGGATAAAAGGATATTGTCAGTGAGAAATATTTACTAATAGAACATCGGCATAATAATACCCTTGCCACCAGTCAGATTTGGACAGGATTCCCACCCGAGCAGCACACCGCCGGAAGTGACATCATAGTAAAATCAATGTTTGCCGAACATTTCGATTAAGTTTCAATTATGCGTAATACCTCCTTTGAACTAGTGTCGAAATGAATGATCTGGACATAATTTATACAGGCAGAGCATATGAAAAGTAGGTCGCTCAGGTTCAAACCTAAAAGAGTTGATCGGTCGGATTTAAACTGAACCGTGTAGGCGTGGGTATTCCCCTATACGTCATAGCTTCGTCGTATACGTCATAGCTTCGTCGTATAGGTCATCTTCCGCTATTTTAGGTAGGGGTAAAGTGGAGTGAGCCTGTGAAACGGAGCATGCGCTGTGGAGAGGTTGGATATCTCATCACTGCTATCATAGAAAACGGTTGACCGCTTCTCCATGGGAAGAAACCAACTTCTGTTTCATTTCATGCAGTTACATCATCGGCTCATCCACGAATGGGCACAGTTCACAGTTATCAAAACTAAATTGAAGCAATTTACCTACTTACATTTATCTGTAGATATCTGTAATATAGTAATCTTGCACGTTTTCAATATATTAGGATAAAAGGTTTATTGCAAAAGGAATGCAGGTTCTTGACGACCGAAGTCTGGAAATTGTGGTGTTTTCATTCCGGTTCATTGAATTTGAATTTAAATTGAATTTTATTCACCAACTAATTTAAATAATCATTGTATGCATACAGATATATAGTAGTAATAATATGAGATGTAATAGTCAGCTGGTATATTGTTGGCGGGAATAAAGCCCCAGGGGGGCCTGTTCTATCTCAAAGAAAATTAACAATAAAGTTTGAATGTACGAGACAATATAGCTGGTGAAATCAACATATTAGCAGACATATATTGGGCGTATGAGATATTAAAGGTACAGTATTGTGAAGCCAATTAATTTTCAAGAAGGTAAGATTTTGAATAAGGATAGGGACTGGATGGTTTTAAGAGTGGAGGATAAATTGTTCCATTCCCGAGGTCCTGTTATTTTGATGGTATGGTAAAACAGGTTGGTCTTGCAGAAAGGTCTGCAGGTGTACCTGCAGATTTCTTGTCGGGTAGCAGTGGACATCAGAAAATTTTCTAAAATAGTCCCCGGAGGGTATTGGAATACACTTTAATATAGAGTGAGGATGACAATTTTAAAATATAAAGGAAACTATTAAATACGATCTAGTTTCATCAATATGTATATGACACTGATGGACATATAGTATACTTTCGGATAATATGACAATAACATAAGTTGGCGCAAAAGTAAATAGATATGCCTGAAAACCGCTGGCTATGTGAGATTAGCAATTATGTCTCTCTGAAAGCATGCGACAATAAAGCCATGTATATGCAGAACTGACTATCTCCTTATGGATGTTTACCAATCCGCGAGTGCCAATATCTACGTAGATCGGATACCATTTATCGCGTGATAGGAGCATTGACTATTCCGCTCTGCGTATTCTTCAAGGGCTTTGGTTCAATACTGCATGTGTAAAATTCAAGGATAAACACTTTCGCCTCCAAACATGATGGAATACAATGAACCTCTTGCGTGCAGCACGCGCGAAACGTACCTCTCTGCCTCGAAATGAAATATTTTTGATACATGAAGTTGTCCTCATGAATTTCACTGGCCACTGGTTATCAGTTTGTGTACCTAAGTCACAGGTATTTAAACTCATCGTCTCAAAATCTGCCAGAGGTTGGCAAAAAGTTGATGCGAAACTGCGGGTGTAATTGTTATCATGCTAAAGATGATCATTTACTGGCTGCTTCTGTTACTCTATAAGTATTAATTTCCTACATCGTCTATACACGCATGAGTCGATATTTAACTGGATAAAGGATGTCAAAATTCTTTGATAAACAATATCACAGCAGCCAGTAGGAAAATTCCTTGTATTTTAAAAATTACCAGGAAAAAGGACACTAACATATCTCTACCCCACATGTCTTAATTATCCATTTTAAGTATATTATCTAAGTTAGCCAGAAATGTAGTCCAAGAAGAAAAATAATATCCTAGACAGTAAATTTCCAATCAATAATAATTAATTTGCACGAGACCGCTAGTCGTAAAGGCAGGGTTTTCTTCATATTAATGGTCCTTGCATCGCATGGCATGACGTATTTGTTTTCGTGAGAAATCGTTGTGTATACCTTGGTACAGTCTGCTAATGTTCGTGCGTATTTACCGAAACAATAGGTATATTGAATTAACATATAGTTTTTGTTTAATGAACTCCTGTTCAATTAGGCTTTCGTTTCAAATATTTCCATATCTCTCATACCGCTACATTAATTCGTCGTCGGTATTTTATTCAACGCACGCCAGCGCACAAACACCGAAACCTTCTCCAAAAATTTCCAGAGCAATGAGAGATAAATTTTCATAGTTTTAGGCATCAACAGTATAGGGATCATATTGAGTACCCTGACGCTACTGTGAAGTACTGTAAATCTGTGAAGTCATGTGACGCAGTCAGTATGTCGGCACCTCTTCCCACTTCCCTTATATGTGTTGTAACTTAAAAGGTTTATTGTAAAACTCCAAAAAATCAGTTTTAAATTGAAGTACTACTTGACAAAAGCGCATATCCAAATAAATCGGATGCATTGACCATGTGTTTCATTTGAATGAAAGAATGGAAGAAATAACAAGATTTCAATGGGATTTTAGATTTTAGGTATCAGCATAAAAATGCGCACTCAACACGCTATGCAAAAAGATGAACATTGTGAACATTTAATTTTTATTTTCATATTTTACCGCATGTAATACTGAATAAAATTAGCCATAAAAACGGGTCATTCATCATACCAATTTTCGCCAATGGAGAAAAGTTCCAAAATCGTATGTTAAAGAGAAAATCTCAAATGCGAAGTGTATGTAAGCTTAAAATGAAGAGTGAATTTTATTTTTTTTTCTCCCTTCAGATAGCTGAAATTTAAGCTTTTGATGAGAGTGTTGATTGATACATTTTAATTCATTATTCAGTCTCAATTAATATACAAGTCATTTCTCTACAAATGTCGATTTTTGATGTTGAGTTCAATTGTGAGATTCTGATGATAGACGTTTCGCCTGCGAGGCTTGCCGTCTGTACAAATCATTGTGATTGAAGTGTTGTTACTTGTGGACAATGGTGGAACATGAATCACTTGGTGTCGTGATGTCTCACAAGTAATAGTTCTGAATACGAACTTGCATTCAATATATACTCCCTCGCTTAGGCTGTATTTACTATGTGTACGCTTAGGCCGTTTTTACTATCTGACATAGTTCATCACAGTTTCCAGCAGAGGGCTATCCTATCTCCGGAACGACCATAGCTTTAGAGCTGAAACTCCGTTACTCTGTGGTTTATCATATTGGGACCATTTTGAAACTATTTTAATAACAGCCCGAGCAGCGGATCATGGGCAAATTCAAAACGGCGTTCATGTGGGGTACCAGAAAAGTGGGGTTTCCGTCAATTTTCTTCAAAATTCCTGGTTTTCTGCGATGAAAAGTGGGCAAAAACTATTTCATTTCACATCAGATTATTGTTTACTAATTTATCATGCAGATTTGGCGAAGAATACAAGCGTCTAGTCCGTCATTCATAATTCAGCCGTCGTCCATTATAGAATATCCGCGTCCATAATCCAAAGACCTATTCCATATCCATATAACTGTATTAGCACCAAATTAAAAAAAGACAATCATAGTATACATAAACATAGGCTAGTTTCCTGCAAGAGAGAAGCGGTCAACAGTTTTCAATGATGCCGACAAGACATCATGATGTTCCAAAAATATAAAATCCGTATCGCTGATCAGTATTCTTAATCCATAATAATCATTCTAAATTCGTTATCTAGAGAATGGTGTATCTCAGTCACGCTTTGATTGTGGCTGTTCATATGAGCACCATGAGGATCTTGAAGTACATGGGTTCATACGGCCCCTAGCCAAGCGGAATTAGACCCAAGTTACGAAACGTAACGCCATAGATCTTCCACGCTACGTTCGTACTTTGCTATCAGCATGCGATATGTATCGCCAAATTTGAGAAACTTTGAGTGGAGGCGCTTGGAGGAATAGCCCTGTTTTATAAGTTTCTGCAACAATGTTTTGTGACATTGATTGAAATCGTCACAATTAACACAGGATCTAGCAAATGCTACCAGGCGAGATATGTATACGCCATATGCAGGTCCCACTGGAATATTACTGTCCAGAAAGGATAGTTTACGATGTCGAAATTGTAATCATCTCTTTTGCCGGTGCTAGGGGCCGTGTGGTCATGTCATCCAAGTTGCCACATGAACAGGTACAATAAAAGCGTACCTGAGATACAACACATATATATCATGAATCGTTAGATTCTTGGTATGTGCTTTAGAATAGGTTTACCAGAAGACTATTCTGTGAAGTCATGTGACGCAGTCAGTATGTCGGCACCTCTTCCCACTTCCCTTATATGTGTTGTAATAAAGTCGACGAGAGAGAATGCCCGCTTCATTTTTATAGAGATATAGATCTAAATATGATGTGCCTGTAGGGCTATCTGTAGTTTCCTTCAAATCCAGTGAAGGTGGATATATATCCTTCATTGCGTCATTTATATAGCGATTATCATCGCCATTTATATAGCGATTATATAACATCAGAGATCGAGAACACATGAATATAAAATTTGAAAAATCTGAACGACAAATCGTCCAGAAATGACCTTGGATTTTTAACATTTTGTAGTTGAGATTGACCCAAAGATATAGTGCAGCACTCAGCCTTAGGGATAGCGAAAATATATAGGGGCACTTTCCGGTTTTCTTGCAATGGTACAAGCCACAAAATTCTTTGATAAACAATATCACAGCAGCCAGTAGGTAAATTCCTTGTATTTCAAAAAATATCAGGAAAAAGGACAATAACATGTCTCTACCCCACATGTCTTAATTATCCATTTAAGTTCCCCTTTAAGTATATTATCTAAGTTAGCCAGAAATGTAGTCCAAGAAGAAAAATAATATCCTAGGCAGTAAATTTCCAATCAATAATAATTATAATTTGCACGAGACCGCTAGTCGTAAAGGCAGGTTTTTCTTCATATTAATGGTCCTTGCATCGCATGGCATGACGTATTTGTTTTCGTGAGAAATCGTTGTGTATACCTTGGTACAGTCTGCTAATGTTCGTGCGTATCTACCGAAACAATAGGTATATTGAATGAACATATAGTTTTTGTTTACTGAACTCCTGTTCAATTAGGCTTTCGTTTCAAATATTTCCATATCTCTCATACCGCTACATTAATTCGCCGTCGGTATTTTATTCAACGCACGCCAGCGCACAAACACCGAAACCTTCTCCAAAAATTTCCGGAGCAATGAGAGATAAATTTTCATAGTTTAGGCATGAACACTATAGGGATCATATTGAGTACCCTGACGCTACTGTAGACTTTTGTTTATAAATGAAAATTGTATGGATAGTTAAATCTGACGGTCGATTGTTTGCCAGTCAGATACAATATGTTGACTTTACATGGTCAGCTATCAGGGGATATAAATATATATATATACATACAGGCAAAATGTGTTTTAATGATGGATATATTATTGGATTTCAGGGTGTTCCCACAGCTCTATGGGCAACAGGACAACTGTCTTCGCAGATCTCCGTAGTGCTGGTCGAAACAATTGTTCGGATATTGAGAGTTGTTCCGGGAAGTGCGGACAAAGAACAGGATGGCAGGAATGTAAATGTGACCAGGCCTGTTTGCTGTACGGCGATTGCTGCTTTGATTATTTCCATCATTGCTTGGGAATGTCTGATGAACATCTGGATGAAGAGATGCAAATTTATTACAGTAAAGTTGCCACACCTAATACACTGCCTCCACCTATCTTAGATACTAGAAATGTAACGTCCGAGATCGAGAACACCTGTCACCGTGCAATGCCGTGGACACTGAAATTCGGAAACGTCTCTGACATTTTATTAAACAGAGGCTGTATAACATGCTACGGGAATTATGGCTTGGTCGCCATTTGTCCAAAGTTATGGACTGATAACGAAACCCGAGACATCTGCGAAAATAACACAACATCTATATACCGTCCCCCGGTCCATGACATTGAGTTCAAGACCATAAGTTACAGAAACGTTCACTGTGCGTTTTGCCACGGAAGACGACTAGACCAATTAGAGCTTTGGCAAACCGAACTAGGTTGTCCGAATGAGGCAAATTTGGAAACGTTGATACAGGATACCGTGTTTTTACTCGATAATTGCTCAGTAAAAATTTGGCCGCAATTCACTATTAATCCGATGTTCATGTTCAGGAGAATGTGTTCGTTCGACTTTGAGCGAGCATCTCAACAGATGAAGGCTGGAATTGACACCTGCTCTTGTTATCAAAGCCATATAAGCGCCTGTCCATATGGTGGCACCGCACAGGAAAAATGCGGTACCAATGACTCAGAGCCTAAAACCCCGGTAATAGGGGTGTTCTCGACATTGTGTTGTTTGTATATGAACATTCCTCCAAAACACGTTGACACCTGGAATACCGGAAGTTTCCAAGTAAATAGCATATCTGTCTCGCTATTGTTCAATCTGGATCCAAGAAGAAATCCTCAGATTGTGTATAGGAATAAAGCCGTAATACTGACTCCACCAAGCGGTATCGGCTGCGCACTTGATGAAGTGTACATGTTTGTTCTACAGCGATGCCAAAAGGTCGAATGTAAAGAGGGTTACTCTTTCAGGAATGGTGAATGTAATTTCGATTCAACATTGTCGACATATGGTGAAGATAACTGTACGGGGATCGTTTCAATACAAGTGCATGCTGTTGTCTTCCATGGAGAGACTAATGACAGTGAAGTCGAGAACACGCTTGTGCGCTTTCTTCGGTGGATAGATCGAACAGAGGAATCAGTGGTTTGCACAGGGGACACACTTATCACACAAGAGAAGAACGATAGCAAGAACACTGAATTGGAGGGATGGGAGAATGCGCTTATGCATCGATTATCGTTAATTGAATACAATCATTCTTCTAGCATTAAGAACAAGACTTGTCTCCAGATTCCAACAGTAGAGTCCAGCAGTTTCGACAATTGGTGGTCACCAGCAATTATCGGGGATTCAGTGAAAGGTAATGTTGAAGCTGAATCACTGACATATTGGAAAAAAGAGATACGTAGACTACTAAACTGGAGGAGTGCGAGTTGGAGAACTATACTCTCTCTGATGGATTTCTTCCAATGTCTGGCAGAGGAATCATCTGCTGTATGGGTCAACAATGAGGATGGATCAGCAATACAATTCATCTCCGTAGGCATCACAAACTTCAACCATGACATGGACTACAGTTGTAGTAACGTGATGACGTTCAGTAACTTCACATACAGATACCCTTCAAAAGCAGATGAGCTGGTCGTTCGGCTGCACAGTATTGAGAAGGATTACAATGCGAAGGACGTCAGAATTTCCGAAAAGTATCGATTTGGTCAAAATATTACAAATCAGCATTGTCAGTCAGCTACGATTTGCAATAGGAATAACGATACTGTGTCGCTGCAGAACTGTAACCAAGCAGTGGGGTTAAATCCGGGTGATTATACAGTTGACGAGAACGGTGTGGTCACCTTTGAGAACGGTGATACCAAATACAAGGCCACCGTGTATAAAAACATAAGTGATACATTGTATGTATGTAATCAAACGGAGCTCGTCATACAGAATGATTACGATAATACAAATTTGGTCTTTTGGGAATCACTGTTATCATATATAGGATCTGGTTTGTCGTTAGTAGCGTTGCTTATAACGATTGTAACCTACTCTTTATTCAGAGAGCTTCGCAATATTCCAGGTAAGGTTGTGATGTGTCTTGCCGTCAATGTGTTTGTCGCAATATTGTTGTTTGTCAGCGCTGCCTGGCGAACTGACCTGGCTTCATTCTGTGCATTTTTGGCAATGATGCTGCACTATTTCTGGTTGTCTGCTTTTCTTTTGACGAACGTGCTTTCATTTGATATCGCCAAGACATTTGGCACAGGTAAAATGTTGAAGAGGCGCGATGAAAGCTATACTTTTCTCAAGTATTGTTTATACGCTTTCGGTGTCCCTGTAGTTGCGATAACGGCTACCCTAATTGAAGGATATCTGACAAAATCTGATGACGAAGACGGCTTCTATAACTATGGGTCTATACATGAAAAAATATGCTGGATTAACAGGTCTGTCATGCTGTATGTGTTTTATATCCCGGTAGCATTGACACTCTTCGGGAATATCATTATGTTTATCTGCACTGTTGTTGGAATTCATACAGTGTCAAAATTATCTAAAATTGCAAGGAATAGATCAGATGACAAGAACAACATATTTCTGTACTTAAAGCTCTCGCTGGTCATGGGCCTAGGATGGATTGCCTTGGTCGTGTCAGATCAACTCGGCATCCAGATTGTATCTGTCATCTTTGGTGTGGCGAATACTTTCCAAGGTGTGTTTATTTTCCTGGCGTTTATCTGTAACGCCCGAGTCTATC
>JAVTVY010046184.1:0-20045 GCA_036873755.1 Hanleya hanleyi | reverse complement strand
ACTCTTTGAAACTGATCTGGCGTATACAATTAGATGGATGAAATCAATTACTACTGAATATCGAAAGCGTTGAACTGGACGGGTAATACGCAAATAGCGTACACGAAGTGGGGAAAATGTTTTTAGTTATATCTTCAATACAATGTTATAATCTTGAAATTTCGCAAATAAACACACATATATATATATATATATATACCTGTACCAGCTTTAGTATTTATAAATCTCTGAAACAACCACGAGATTCAGTCATAAGCCAGTTCACTCACGTATTCTGGCGCACAATTTTAGTTGACCGGGTGTTGTTCTTAAATTAGAAAACAAATCTTTACCTTCTTTGTGCAATCCATTCGTATTTCATCTCGGAACATTCCACATAAACGGCGACGGCAAATATTCCCTGGTTTTAGGCACTTTTATCCCTGCCATCCCTGCCGAGCTTGCTTGGAAAACAGCTATATTCGTACGCTTGCCGTCAGAGAACAGTCGCGCGTACTTGAAGAACAGGTGCACATACTTCCGGTGAAGCAAGTTATTCCCCTTGTTTGTTTTCGAACACAAATCGCAGTATCGCTGAGCCTCTGTCTATGCTGTATTATTTCAAATTAATGGCTTTCTCGTAACCTTTCAAGTTTTCCACAATTATTATCCTCGGTACGGGGTCACTGTCAACGAAAGAACTCATTATTGGAAGTAACAGGCACCAAATTTTTACATTTTGTTCATTTTACAGCCAGAGATTTTCTGGAAATGCCAGATGATTAAACATTTTATAGTTTTTCTCTATTGTAAAATGTCTATTTTGGCAAAGATAACTGCATTAAAAGATTAAATTTTCAAATCTGAAAATGAATTTGTCTTTACCATTACCATTGTAAATGCAGTTGAAAAGTTAATAATGTTTTAACAACACAGTATTTAATAAAAAGAATCTTTCTTTTGGATACCATTATGTAAAACATATGTGAATATAAAGTCCTGTTCATTTCACATATCTTGATATGTGAAAATATTACAAAAAAGATTGGATTTATTCAACTGTCTTTACCGTTACCAGGAAAGTTTTTTGGAGAAATTTAGCACAAGAAATGTCATATAGAGGGCACCACTGTCATTGTTAAATGTAACAGGGTGTGGGCAGTCATTTTCTGTCTAGCCTTGTGGCAACAGAGCACATGTTTTCTACAAATTTGAAAAAATAAGTGTGTCGCACTTATTGTCTGTCTTTATCGTTATACTGAGTTATATCAGTTAAGTTATTTATGATTGTTACCAAACAAAGCACAAGAAATCTGAAAGTGTATAACAAGAAAAATTCCCCATGAAAGACACACTAATCCAGTTATGTCGACCTCATGTCGACATAATCTGTCTTTACCGTTACTCAAACTTGTCTTTACCATTATAAATGCCATAACGGTAAAGACAGGAATATAACGGTAAGGACAAAAAAAATTCTTGGCCAACTAACACAGTTAATTAGAAAATTGTAGTGACATTCTGATTATAAATTTTCTTGGAACTGGAAAAACAGCAAAAGAATGTTTAACAAAAGGCAGCTTGACTTTCATTAAGAAATCAAAACTAACTGGTCTTGAATTCATTGTCTTTACCGTTACAAATTTGACTTTTCTGTTACCACCTGAAAATAACATGGGCTAGAATGGGAAAAACTTTTCTAGCCATTTTCGGGGGTTAAGTACGGTGACTCTAGCTTGGCTGATGAGAAAACAGTTTTTGTGGCCTACAAGGTCTTGAATAATTCCATTTTCGTGGCAAACTGCACAAATTGAATTTTAGATTTGTCTTTACGGTTACTTGTACATTTTCTTGAAAATGGCCCTTCTGCAGACTGCAGGCAGCCACTGCCGTAGTTATCTATTCTATACGTTTTTGCCGAGATTTCGAACTGAATTTTTCGTAAAACATTAAAATTTCATGTAGTATATCAACTCAATTATATTAATTGTATCCCTAAAGTACCATGTGAAGAGAGCAGTTCTCAATTAGTTGGGCGATGTTTTTTTATTTTTGAACATCACGGCGGCAAGCCAGCAAGTTTAATAGTTCACAGATTAGGTGGTCATTGTGGCCCTGATAACATGGTAGCCTATGGTGATGTGTTGTTCTTACATAAAACGCTGAACTTTTTAATTTCTTTTTATCTAGCAAGTAAAATAACAAAAACTCAAAAAGATTCTTTTTGAGGCCATGGGCTTAATATATTAACTCCAAATCTTTAGGACATTATATCTCAAGAACAAAACATTCTTGCCAACTTGGGTACCTGTATTGGGTTCACATCAACAAGAGGATGAATGGATTTGTTTTTAGCTGTCCAAAATGGACATTTACCTCAATATTTTTAAGCCATGGTTTTATTTGATAGAAGAGAAATAATCAACTCAAACACTTGTGTACATGTATATATATATACACAATATTGAATTCATAAACAACTGTGCATAAATGACCTAAGTTCAAAATAGAACTAAATTTTTGGTTGTGTAGTACATGTACAAACAACAGCATAAAATAATGCAAATTTCATTAGCCCCCATATTAAAAAAGAAATAAATAAAAAAGTAATTTCCTACCTACCTGCCCTTTTTTTATCTGATGCATGTTACCGGAAATGCAAGATAATTTTTTTTTTGTCTGATACAAATCAAGGAATCCTCCTAAATTTGTGTGCACCAGGAGATGAAGCATGAGCGGGTAGGAGGGACAGGCTACAATAGGTATGAAGTTGATCAATCAGTGTTTGATCAGCATTCTAGGCACAGCCCTAGTATTGCATCAAGGAATAGCAGTCTTGCAGAGGATAGGGAGGAAAATGATCATACCCCTCCTGAGGATCTGAATTATTTTGGTAAACTAGCTTTGGTTTATCACTGTAATTATGACATCTAGGAACCACCTCTCAAACGCAGAAGACTAATGCCAAACTCGGCAAAAGCAATTTAGCCTAAAAAGTATTACATTAAGCTTCCAGCTTTGGATTCTATAGTAGGCTTACATGAAGACCAAGCACATATGATCCAAGAGAATCAGACTAGTTTTAGTCAAGAGATGTGTGGACAAAAGTCCAAAATTGCACAAAAGAGGCCATTCATTCTACCAAGCCCTAAAGTAAATTGGCATAATTATGAATGACATAATTCCCCCAGGTCAGTGACATCACCAGTTATTGACCCAGTTGTTCAACTTGGCAAAGTTAACAATTTTGGAACTTGTCAAAAAGGAAAATGGAGGCTCATTTTATGACAAGACAAGTATTTATGGAATAACTGTTTCACAACCATTAAATGGCATATTTGAAACCCAGAGAAATTAGCTTTCTATACATCATATATACCGGTACATATACTCCAGATGACGACTTTAAAAATAAAATCATATGAATTAAGAATACTGATCAGAGATACGGATTTGACAATTTTGGAACATCATGATGCCTTCCTGACATCATTTAAAAACTGTTGACCGCTTCTCTCTTGCAGGAAATTAGCCTAGTTTTATGTACTGTATACTATGATTTATTCTCTTAATTTGGTGCTAATACTATTATATGAATTATGTCTTTGGAGTATGGACACAGAAATTCTTAATGGACGACGGCTGAATATTGAATGACAGACTAGACGCTTGTATTGTATTCCAGTAATATACCTGTATGGGGATCTCGTTCCTAGTTCTCACAATAAGACAACATAGTGACTATGGGAAATCTTCACATGTACATCTAACCTGTCTCTCCTCTCATTACAGCAACCTTCACGAGGTAAAGCACTATGGCGAATGGCCAAAGTTAATACAGCTGTAAGTTGGTTTTATCTAACTACAAAATACAGGAATGAAAACGATGTCTGTATGAGTAGAAGTAGTTGGGAACTCGTCTGTTTTTTTTGGGCTACCCAACTATATGCTGCAATATGCTAATTTAATGCTTTGGTTCATCTTTCTTACCTTTTCACACTGGTTAGCTCTAATGGGCTGCTGCAAGTACACACTTGTGTAATGAAGACCTGAAGTTGTATCTTCAATGAGAAATTTCACAATATACATGTACCATGTACATACTACATTTGTAAATATCCACATATTTAACCTGAGCTTCCAACACATGTCACCTTATATGAAGGCCATGGTACATGTACCTGTTATCAAAAATGTCACCTCATAAAGCATCATACAGTGTAAGTTCTCATTTTGTGATTCTATCTCTTTACTCGGAATATACATATTTTACTTCATTGTTATCTACAGAGCTCCATGATAGACAATGCTAAAAAATGGGGAGTGAAGATTGTCCACATAGATAGTAAGTATCCCTGTTATTCAAGCTTTTAGTTATAGTACCTACACATATTGCCTGATCATAAATTAGGCCAAAAATTTAATTGTGCGATTAACATCATGTCACATACTAATGGGACAACCACTATATTTTCACATCATTATTTTGAAAGGGCTTATCTTTCGTTTGTCAGGCAGCTTTGAATTATAGTTCAAATAGATAATATCAAGGCTTTGGTTAATGACACTTAAGTCCTAATGCATAACTTTTGAAAAGCTGACTCATGGTTCACAAACTGTGAGACAGTTTTTCAAAAGTGATGCATTATGAATTTAGGGGAGAGAGACTGGTTGACTATATAGCATACGCTGGATCTCTGGTTCTGCTAAACCTAGGACCATGAAATTTTGTGCAGGTGCAGAGATAGATAAAATATGATTGTATGCAATTTTCAGGGTGGTCACGTGACTAGAACCACTCCAGCAGAGCCACCTAGGACATTTTCAATAAAAATTACGAGGAAAAATTGTTTGATCTGTGTTTTGATTTTTGTCTAGATCGCCACCACGTAGCGGTGTCGACCAGACTATGCTGCCACTCACGAAATATCTGAAAATGTGTACGTGCACTATAATGCAATGACCCTGGGTTGACCTGTAGCAATCCGCCAGTGATTTTCACTTTGTGTTTGTCACATATCGGGGTATCAACCAGAAAGTGAAGAAAAAAGTCGTAATCGTTTCATGTTAACTAGAAATAAAAGGAAATCTGAATTTGAGTGTATTTCATATTCATTTCTTCGCCCAGGCATTGCTTGTATCCGTCGACTATTTTTGTTCTTTGCATTGTCTGGTTCCGCGCAATCGGCTCAAACCTGGTTCTCACTGTTTTCTGTCTCCGCAGTTTTGCGCTTGCTTGAGTTTACTGTAAGGCCTGGCCCTGGTGTTTTTAGTTCGTAATATGTTTGTTGACAACGATAGCGTTGGAGAGACAATTTGTGCGAAAATCCCTGTTGTTGCTGCACGATCATTCTGTATTCGCCGAGCAGACGTTGCAAATCTTGTTCTGCTCTCGCTGAACAGGTTCCGGTTCTGGGATTATGAAGACCCCAGTTTTCAACACTCGTAGTCGCGTTCTTTTCCTGTGAAGTCGGCGTTCGTTACTATTTTAATGTGTACGCATACTGCATGGCATATATTTCCAGAGGAGATATGTGTCGAAGCAACAATAATAGTATTTACATTTTTCTCGTCTTGTGAACTTGACCGGATCCTGTCCAGACTCCAGTGCAATTTATGTATTTATTATGTACACCAACAACAACGAAACTTTTCGAAAGCGGAAACAACAGAATTTGTCAGGTACCGCTTTCAAAAAGATTTGTTGTTCAAACTTTTTCAATCTAAATTATATACGCAATGATCGTGCAGCAACAACAATAGGAATTTTCGCAAATTGTTTCTCAACCGCTATCATTGTCAACAAACAAATTTACTATAAAAACCATGCAGGCATATATAAGTAATCTCATGGACTTTGCTAAGATTCATAGCGTCTCCCTTCCCTCAACGCTATGCCGACGACAAATACATTTCCCTGCAATGGTAACTCGAACATCTCCATCGCGCACTTATTATTACCTTTACGCCCTAATGGACTTTCATTAACTTGAGAAAATGGGCCGCAATGAATAAAAATACCAAAATGGCAGACTAAATGGCCCTTCGTTGGTCATATATTAATTACAGACGTTAAAATTATGCCTATGGAGTCTCAAAATGACCTGAAATCGAGGGTCAAGAAGATGGGCATTTCCGTCATAATAGACCCCGTGTATACAGGGGATGATGATCACAACATTGATTATGGTATTTTTATTCATCGCAGCCCATTTTCTCAAGTTAATGAATGTCCAATAGGGCGCAAAGGTAATAATAAGTGCGCGATGGAGATGTTCGAGTTACCAACAGGTAAATGTATTTGTCGTCGGCATAGCGTTGAGGGAAGGGAGACGCTATGAATCTTAGCTTAGGACTTAACACAAACTCGTGCAGCTCTTGCATGTCTTGCCAATATCTGCACTACACAGAACTATTAATAAAACCAGTTAATAAAACTATCCAGTCTCCTCGCAAATTTGTCGTATCATTTTGTCACAATAGAATTGCATGAATTATGAAAATCTGCTCGCAAAAACTGGTAGAAGACGCAGACGATTCACTTTTGAGCATATTACTGCAGACAGTTTCTTGCTACCATGAAGACCTGGCATATTTCGAAATGAGCCGCCTTCACAAATTCACTTCCTTGAGGACTAAACTCTGTATTCCAGTTGTTATTCCTCAAACAGACTCGTCCACAACTTGGAGAAAATCTCCACATTTATCCATACATCTGCTGTCGGCTGAAACATGCCAGCTGAAATGTTTTGAAACTTTAAATCCATTATTGGCGATCCAGACATCAGTACTTTGAGTACTTTCATTACATTACGGAGTGTGTATGCACATTATTAAACATTTTTATATGATATTGGTATGTCAAACGTGTATACTATTTTCCTTGATAAGAACATATAATTCGAAACTGCAGTCGGAATACAATTAAGAATAAACTCATAACTGAAAATATTCGTAAAATATATAGCATCTGCGATATAATTTCAGTCATTTTACATACACGTACATTGTTACAACAAATTTTTGTGGTCCTGGTTTATCCACAGTGACTTGGGTAGCAGGGGGTGTCTTTGTCGATGTTGTTGTGATTATATAATTTTTTTTTCAAGAATATAATAATTTCCCACCTTTTCATACACCACAATGACAGACCGGTGGATATCATAAAAATGCTTTCTATACGACTTACATCAATCTACATACCCCTTCTCTGATCTAGTAGAGGAGGGGTATGTAGATTGATGTAGGTCTTATAGAAAAGCATTTTTATGACATCCACCGTCATTGTGGTGTATGAAAAGGTGGGAATAATTATATTCTTGAAAAAAATAATTATATAATCACAACAACAACAACATCGATGAAGAAACCCCTGCTATCCAAGTCACTGTGGGTTTATCAGAGTTACAGCTAAGCCTATGTATTTCATATGTAACTGAGTCTGACTTTAATAACAGATACCGGTATGTATTTTTCAGTATGTCCATCATTGAAATACCTCAGAAATGTGTCAATTAAAATACTGGTATGCTATGCTATGCACTCATAGTATGCATGGTGCCCTCTTATACATGTATGGTGGTTAACATTTGATAGTTAATAAGCCCCACTCTTCAGGGATCCTGGACCTTGGGAGTGTTGAGTGAAACAGGAATACAGAATAAAAAATAAATACAATTATTTAAAAAAAAATTGGCTGGTTCTTAGCCGAGGTTAGTGTCCAGAAACTTTGCCGCTATTCTACGTAGACGCAAAAACTAAATTTGATGTGCAATTATTATAAATTTCCGAAAATAAATTCTGGCAAAGTTCTCGGATCGTCGCGAAATAAACCGAAGGATACCGAAAGATTTACAAAGGTCATATGCAAATATCTTGAACTCCTGATCTCAGAACCAAATGGTACCCGAATATTGTTGAGTCTTGATGATTTCAGTGACCATTTCATATAGCAGAAGTCGGGAACCAGGTTGTTGAGACCCCGTGTTTTCTTAATGGCATCCCCAAAGATTTTTTTCAAAGCACTACTTTCAGTCCAGCAGTCGATGCAAGTTTCAAGCCACACCGGACAGTTCGTAAACTCCTATATTTATGTACATATCAATGCCCATGCTTAACATTGTGTTTTAAACCAGAACAGTCAAATCGCGAAATCCTTCACTGAAAGCAAAGACTTCTCGGGCTTATTCAATTTAATTCAAGTGAATAATATTCTTCTGGCACACTGATCTGTGGTTTAGCTGGATCACAACTCTAGAACAATAATATATGTTCATCCAACATGTTCTGCTGTGTTTACGGTGAAATCAAAGTTTTTGAAGTGTTGACTTTTAAGTCTGCCACCATAAAACCTATGCACAATGACTCAATGTTCACCTTATTTTGGTAAATAAATCAATTGTCTTCTCATTGCCTTCTTGGCACATCATATTGCATTCCATGTTCTGAATACACAAATTATT
The DNA here is from genome assembly GCA_036873755.1 of Hanleya hanleyi. Taxonomy (NCBI): domain Eukaryota; kingdom Metazoa; phylum Mollusca; class Polyplacophora; order Lepidopleurida; family Hanleyidae; genus Hanleya; species Hanleya hanleyi. The sequence continues at coordinate 11,604 of JAVTVY010046184.1, read as the reverse complement.
TTGGCTCAAATTATCCGTTTGATTGTATTTTGGTACAAACGATCAAATATAACTACAGGACTCCCGAGGTTCATTTTTGCCAATAGCCAGATCTTTGTGCTGTTTTGACAACTTTAGTCAACCCAAGAACCTATTACCTTTCATAACAAAGACAAGAAAGGAATGGCGATTTCGAAGTCCATGAGTTCTAGTTCACATAACAATTGTGTATATTTTCCCACAATTTGTCTGCTTTTTATCCCTCGACCATTTTGGCCTCGGGGTATTGTCATTGCCATGTACGTCCGTCTGTCCGTACGTCCGTCCGTCCGTTACCGCATTTTAGGCAAAACCGCTTGAGACACAACCACCAAATTTTGAACACTTATTTATCTAGCACTAAATCAGACGCCTATCGAAATTGGCTCTCATCGGCTCATATTTTACAGAGTTATGCCCCTTTACAGATATATTAATTTCTATTTCTGTCCTATATGCTTGAATGTAACTAACTATATCTGCAGAACTGTGTTAGATGTAGCTATTATATTTTGAAAACTTATTTATATTGTTGTATTCTAGAAGCCAACAAAAAATTAGTTGCCTCAGCTCTTATTTTACTGAGTTATGCCCCTTTTCGGGTGCAGTTATCTCTGATTTTGTGATATATGCTTAAATGAAACCAGTTATATATCATTAACTGTGTACAGCTACCAAATTATGAGGAAACTTTTTTATCCAGTTGTAGTCTACATACCTACAAAAATAATTAGTGGTTTCGGCCGTATTTTATGAAGTTATGCCTGTTTCGGATGTAATAATCTCCGATTTTGTGATCTGTAGTTGAATGTACAAGTTATATCTGAAGATCCGTGTTCAGTACAGGCGCTAAATTTTGGAAACTTATCTATCTACTTGTTTTCTTACCCCTCTGCCATTTTGGCATCGAGGTATTGTCAACGCCATGTACGTCCATCTGTTACCGCATTTTAGGCAAAACCGCTCGAGACACGACCACCAAATTTTTAACACTTATTTATCTAGTGCTAAGTCAGATGCCTATCGAAAGTAGCTCCCCTCGGCCCATATTTTACAGAATTACGCCCCCTTACAGGTATATTAATTTCTTCTTTTTTTTTTTTTTTGCTTGAATGTAAGAACTGTATCTGCATAACTGTACTTAGCATGCTTAGTTCTATATTCCATACACTGAAGTGTTGATACATTCATACACTGCAAATTGTAAATTACCTTTAGCTTGATTATTCCACAAAGTACTATCTCTTCCCCAATTCACACTACACATGGGTCTCAATCACTTGGGGAAAGCCGAGGGGTTTTGATTAGATCAATCTCATGTTTTGCAAAAATGTCCTACTTTTTTGGAAAGGTCCAGTGGATATTCTATTGAATTAATATTTCATAAATGTGTTAATTAACAGATGCTATAAAGTGGATTGGCAAGGAAATGGACAAACTCCAGGCCAGACAGGGACAGACTATGCCCAAAGCTCAGAATGTGAGTACTCAATAAGGCAACCATTGTTCATTTGATAGGTTATTTACATGTAACTTGACTTTTACTTCATCAAGATAAATAAGCGTTGCAGTCAATGGAGAAAAACCCATAATGCAGTCCTTCCAAACCACGTGCTTGTATTAGATGGCAGACCTTGTCAGGGCAATTTCACCAATTAATATGAGCCAAAGACCTGGAAATGTTATATGACTGATAGGATGTTGTCTTTGTGATTTATTTCCCAAAGGTTTTTATACTATCTGATTCAAACAGGAATTTTCAGAAGTGAGTCGATGGGAAATATTTTTTACACAGTAAAACTGACATATGCACAGTTCATTTCCCGCCTATTTTCAGAAGTGAGTCGATGGGAAATGTTAGAACTGTGCAAAGTTCAGGCAAAATTTTGACATATTCAGTGTCAAAAGACTGGGATTTTGTAATATTACCTTGATATATCACAGTTTGATGAAAAAGGGTTTTCTTTTCATGAAAGATAATCATTATTAGTATATTCTAATTATTGTCCCCCGCTACTTAGTGGGGGGGGGGGGGGGACTTAGAAACACTGGTGTCCGTAATTCCGTTATTCCGTAATTCCGTAAGATTTTCTTGTCCGGACAATAACTCGTGAACGATTTAACCGATCAACTTCCAACTTGGGGTGTGCCTTGACATTGGCGAGAGGACGGTTGGGATTGTTTTTCAGCAATGTGCGTAATCCAATATGGCCGCCGTCAGCCATTTTAGATTATAAGCAGTTGGATCTTAGATTTTCTTGTCCGGACAATAACTCGTGAACGATTTAACCGATCAACTTCAAACTTGGAGTGTGCCTTGACATTGGTGAGAGGACGGTTGGGATTGTTTTTCAGCAATGTGCGTAATCCAATATGGCCGCTGTCAGCCATTTTAGATTATAAGCAGTTGGATCTTAGATTTTCTTGTCCGGACAATAACTCGTGAACGATTTAACCGATCAACTTCAAACTTGGAGTGTGCCTTGACATTGGTGAGAGGACGGTTGGGATTGTTTTTCAGCAATGTGCGTAATCTAATATGGCCGCCGTCCGCCATATTGGATTATAAGCAGTTGGATCTTAGATTTTCTTGTCCGGACAATAACTTGTGAATGATTTAACCGATCAACTTCAAACTTGGGGTGTGCCTTGACATTGGTGAGAGGACGGTTGGGATTGTTTTTCAGCAATGTGCGTAATCTAATATGGCCGCCGTAGCCATATTGGATTATAAGCAGTTGGATCTTGTCCGGACAATAACTCGAGAATGATTCAACCGATCTACTTCATATGTGGGGAGTGCCTTGACATTGTTGAGAGGAGGATTAGAATTGTTTTTCAAGGACGTGCTTAATCCAATATGGCCACCATCAGCCATATTGGATTTCATTGGATTTTAAGCAGTTTGATCTTGTCCAGACAATAACTGGAGTACGATTCAACTGATCTACTTCAAACTTGGGGAGTGCCTTGACATGGTGAGAGGACAGTTGGGATTGTTTTTCAGCAATGTGCATAATCCAATATGGCCGCTGTCAGCCATATTGGATTATAAGCAGTTGGATCTTAGATTTTCTTGTCCGGACAATAACTCGTGAACGATTTAACCGATCAACTTCAAACTTGGGGTGTGCCTTGACATTGGTGAGAGGACGGTTGGGATTGTTTTTCAGCAATGTGCGTGATCTAATATGGCCGCCGTCAGCCGTATTGGATTATAAGCAGTTGGATTTTGTCCGGGCAATAACTCGAGAATGATTCAACCGATCTAGTTCATACCTGGGGAGTGCCTTGACATTGCTGTGAGGAGGATTAGGATTGTTTTTCAAGGACGTGCTTAATCCAATATGGCCACCATCAGCCATACTAGATTTCATTGGATTTTAAGCAGTTTGATCTTGTCCGGACAATAGCTGGAGTATGATTCAACTGATCTACTTCAAACTTGGGGAGTCCCTTGACCATGGTGAGATCCCGGTTAGGATTGTGTTTCATGAACGAGCATAATCCAATTTGGCTGCCATCTACCAGCAATATTGGATTATGTTGCATTTTAAGCAGTTGCTTCTTGTCTGGACAACAACTCTAGAATAATTCAACTGATCGACTTCAAACTTGCAGTTTGGCTTGACATCGGTGAGAGGACGGTTGTCATTGCTTTTCAGTTACCTGTGTAATCCAAGATGGCCACCATCAATCATCTGATTTTCAGCATTTAGATCTTGTCTGGACAATAACTCTAGAACGATTCAACCAATCTACTTCAAACTTGGGGAGTGCATGGGCATTGGTGAGAGGACAGTTGGTATTATGTTTTATGGATGTGCATTATCCATTATGGGTGCCATCCGGTGTATTAGATTATGTTAAGCTCATCAGCGATATGTCCATTTTCAAATCATACTCTTCAACAATGATATGAGATATCATCGACCAAAAAAAATCGACCATAGAGGTCCATGGCCCCCGCAGCAGCAGCACCAGTTATGGTGGATGTAATCCACCATAACTGGTGCTGCTAGCGGGGGACATGGACCTCTATGGTCGATTTTTTGCCTTGGTTTCAACATTTCGTTCAGTTTTTTTTCTTGTTCATCAGTACAAAAGCTGTGTTACGTGTGAGACACTTGAATAGTTGAAAAGTGATCTTTTTCCTCATGCTACAGTTTCAAGTATGAACTGGTGTGTTATTTGCGCTGAAAACTTCAATACCTCACTTCCACTCTATGCATTTCTTGTTCTACATGAAATCACTTAGGCCACACAAATTCAATTACTTGGTTCTCAGGCCCCGCCGCGTCCCTCCAAAACCCGCCGCATCAAATTTTTTTATCCCATTCGGAGTAAAAAAAAAAATATGGTTCTCGAGCACCGCCCGCCTCACTAAAAAATCGGCCGCTAGAAACGTTTTATCCTGTCCTATTATCATTAAAATATGTGTGAAAATAATTCTTAGTCCGTGGAACAAAGCTTGCGACAAGGAAATCAATTTGATCGAGATCGGAAAAATGAAAAATGCGACAGACTTGTTTGGCACATGGACAAGTAAAGGGAGATAATTTCATCAACTTCCTTCCTTCTGCGCACCACGTGATCTGCCGGATGTTGAATGTTGGCATGAAAGATGGCATGATGGAAACGGTCGGGAGTTCTCGATTTTGTCTCCACGATTGGATATCCCTACGTCGATTATATCTAGTCATGTCTGCATTAGTTTCGCTGACAATCGTCCGAAAGGGGACTGCTATATGTCCGTGGACAATATGCCCGGTATTAGATTCAACAACCGTCAAAGAATTTGTGAACTTGGCGTTTGTTGGCGGAGGAGATTTTGACTGTGTGAACGTGCCAGAGGAGTTTAAATCTGAAACATTCGAGCGCGTGGTGTCTGTTAATTCATCAAATACTGGAACATTTCAGAGAATTTTCACATCGGCAAATATAGGGCCTGTGGTCAAAACATATGGCAGATACTTTAGACATACTGCCCGATCTACATCTAGATCATAGGAAATCGGACTCGGGCAAGTAGGTGGTTTCAATTTTAGAATGACCGACGGAATAGTTTCATATAGGGGTAGTCTGGACTATGGAAAACATGAGATACATGCTTCAGTCAGAGTTTGGGTGAAAAATTGTTCGTTCAGTTTGAATAAAAATTGAAAGTTTCAGATTTCCTGAAATCAGTAGTCCGGTCTTTCTTGTGAATACAAGACACTTCCCCCCCAAACCACCCCCCGACATTTCCCAACCAAAAAAGACATTTCCCCCCCAAAATTTTGAGTCACTTCCCCCTCAGTTTTGCCGTTTGCCCCCCTACAAAAATATGATATTCTATGGTACACATATGCATACTCGACATAGTTTGGCAGTGTTCTCAGGGGGAATACAAAAGAAGAAGACACACACAGTTGTTGAATCATAATATGCACCTTCAATTTATTGTATAACAAATATAATCATAAGGTATAGCACCATGACACTAGCACTGATCAAGGAAACTTTGTTAATACGTTAATACTGGTTCAAGTTGATCGGTGGGGACCAGTGGTGGGGGCGTTGATCTTAGCACATTGTCGTATTTTTAGCTGACTCAGGGTCACGTCTTCATCCCTGTAGGCTGCCCACAGCTCGAAGAGCTTGGCCTGTTTGGATCTTGTGGACAGCCGCTGATAGCGACAAAGTTTCTTTTCACCAACAAGGAGGATCTGTAGGGGTAGCTGGGATGCCTCGGCATGGAGGAGAGGGGTGAGGATGTAGAACGGCAGATGGACACCATTGTTGGGATTTACCTTTGAAAACAAATTGCCTCACAACATGTTTATTATTTGTTATACAATAAGTTAAAGGTTTTTTTAGGAGGGGAAATGGCAAAACTTGGGGGGGGGAGGGGGAAAGTGACTCAAAATTTTTGGGGGGAAATGGTTTTTTGGGGGGAAGTGACTGGGGGGGAAATGGTTTGGGGGAAGTGTCCTGCACCCTTTCTTGTCAGTTGTCAATGAAGAAACAACAGCATCAGATGTGACCTTCAGTAGAATCTCAGAAAGATTCAGACCATTTCCTCATTGAGTTACTCATCAACATGCATGACATAGCAACCTGTGAAAATACAGATATCTTTTATTTATTTTAGAGATAAATAACATCTTCGAAAAGCACTGCTACGTGTACACATACAGAGGAATTTTGCGGGGAAAAAAAAAAAAAAAAAACCTGCCTCCCTCACCACTTTTTGGAAAGTCATGGCCTGAGAACCAATTAATTAACTTTGTGTGGCCTTAGTAAGAATTTTGAATAACACAGTCCTCTCCCCTGCTACTCACGTGTCAGGACCACAATTCCTTCTTGATTCTACTTCCGTGGATCAAGGAGGTCATTTTGTTCAGCTCCGTGAAAATTGATCTATTTCTAGCGAAATCAACTACAGTTGGATTATCTCAAGACATCTGATATTCTGCAAGAAGTCCTTTGGGAAATATTCTTTACGATTATCAAGCAATTATGGCTCAAAATATGTCTCAAATGTCATGCATAACATGCGGTGGTGACAAGCCTGTATGTGACCTTCATTCCAATTGCCCGTCATGTCGCCAGGGTGTAATATGTACCTGGGATACTGCCTGTGAAGAACATATTATGCGCCTGGCTTGTTTCAAGCCTATCTAACCGGGACACTGGCCTGTAATGATAATAAAGCCAATGTGCCTACTAATATCGCCAGTGAGACGTATGTAGCCTCGTCTCCCCGATCTAGCGTGATCGAGGAAACTAGGGAGTTTGTTGATTCGCCAGCTGGGGGGCCTACATTAGTCAGTTTATTGAACGTAAATAAAGGTAAACAAGCGCCCTCCCCCGCTCAAGTTTCTTCCTTTTCAGACTGGGCGAAGGGTTAATCAGGTAAGAAAATGACCCAGATCGTTCAAGTGAAAGAGACTCTTGAAGATATGAAAACCGGCACTACTACGACAGTGGTTTCTTTCGGGCGGATGCCTGTGTACCACGACGAAGGGAAGCCGGTAACATGTCCAGGCTCGGTGTCGGAGAGCCAGTCATTGCCGATCTCTCGATCGGTTATTACTTATATTGCCGATCTCGAGATCGGTAATTACAGTACGCCCAAGAATTAAACTGGTCACTGCTCGCGAAACGTTGGGTTCATCTTTCGCGAAACATTCGCGAAACGTTTGCGAAAGCATGTGCGAAAGGTTGATAATAACTTACGATGATTTCATATTTATTTCAAAGCTTTCGCGAAAGGTAAATACCTTTCGCGAAAGATAGGTCACGATCGTACCTGACGTAAAGCGATCCGTATTTGACAAGACAAGATGACAACAAATGCGGGAGTGTTGGATCTTCTTATGCGGGGTATGTTTTAGGACCACTATTCTTGATTTCACCCAGCAAGAATTTCCTGCAACAAAATTGAGTTTCAGGAACGAAATAGGCAGAAAATGCAGTCTACGAAGCAAAAGAAAATCTCCACTCACATTGTCGTCGTTGTTGTTGTTGAAAAGGCCATGTGCGTATCGAATACGGCACAGCTAAAAGTTTTGTGCCTTACTTCCCTAGTTTTAGTGAACGCTTCCAATTCGATTCGTCGGGAACCATGCAATGCATTTCTTTATGCTAGAAAGTATGGGTTTGCGATTAATACGAACGGGTCACGGGGTGGAGGTTTCCAAACGACCAAGAGGGATGACAGCTACAACGCCCGGCAGCAGAGAGACGTGTGCCAGCAGTCAGCCGTCATCATTTTTCGGTTACATCCCGTACCGTTTCGTTTCAACACGAAATAAAAGGTGAAATGTCCAGCTATACCAAGGATTGAAAATACATCAAAACCAAACGTACAAATTGTCTGAATAAAGAAGTTTCACGTGTGCAAGGCGAGAGCTGCAATCAATCATGATCGGGTTGTCTAGAGCATTGACTGGTCTTCGGTTGAGCTTGATATTTATTATGGCCGTCTTGAATTTACAGCCGTTTGGTTTCCTTGCATGTACAACGTTTTCGGAAATTGCAAATTTCATTCTCGTAGGATACAATTTTTTACACAGTGAAACTGACCTTACTGACATATGCGTTCGTGTGCAAACACGGATTAACAAGTGAAGAAATTAAAACAATAGCACAGTTCATTTCCCGCCTAATCACCCACGCCAGCACTCAATCACAATAGATCTCCACTTCTTTACTTAGCTAGCTACTGTAAAGATCGTGTGTAAAGCTCCAGCGTATTACGGAAGGATTTTACGTTTACAACGAGTGATAACATCATCTACAAGTCTACAAAGCAACGAAAAGATCAAGTTGGGAAGTATTCTTGTGTATATCTGTCGATAAAATAATGGCCTCTATGTTCTGTTCCGTCTGTGGGAAGTCTAAATCAACGACCGACTTACATTCTGTTTGTCTTGCGTGTCGAGGCAATATTGCTTGTGATTGTACCCATAGATGTCAGGAGTGTCAACAATGGCCCGATGATTTATTTCAAGATTTAATGACCGGGTCTCGTGCGGGTTCCCTTCCCCCTGGTTTAATGTCGGAGACTAATATCATGACTCCGCCCTCCCATTTTATTGAAAATGGGACGGCGAAGAAGCCTGCATCGATTGGCAGTCCTTGGATGGGCCCTTTACGTTCTTTATTAGATAAAGGTATTGCGCCAAGCACTAGTACTTTTGTTTCTGATCTGTCCACAGGTAAAAGGAAGAAACAGGTAAAAGTAATGGGGTCCGTCCTAGATGAAGGTACGGGAGAGTCAGCCGAGGTCACAGTGGAACTAGATCTTCCCGAAAGTGTGTCCCCCATGGAAATCGAGACGAACGAGATGAGGACCACTTTGACTCCGGGCATAAACACTGGTGACGTTGTAAGTACGCCCGTATGTGCTGTTGGGAATGATATCACTGGGGGGCCTCCCGCTGGGAATACCCCGATATCTAATAATTCCCAGGTGTCGTTTGTTGGTCGTCAACCAATTTCGACACTCCCTGTTGCTCCAGGGGCAGCCTTAGGCATGGTAAGTGGTGCTGTAAATAACTATGGTGTAATACCAGGTATAGTTAATTTCAGCACAGCAGACAATACCTCTGGTGGATATAGAGACAATGTATCCATGGTCTTACCAGGAGTAAACTCCACGACCTTGCGTAATACCCCAGTCACGGGAGTTATCACGCAAGGCCGGGTAGGATTAAATCCCTTGCAATTGAACACCTCTGGGTTGACAAACGCAGGGGATCGAGGTCATTGTTCTGCAGGAACAATGCCAGTTTCACACTTAATACCTCAGAGTGTTAATAGAAACAATACGGCATTGTTCCAGTCACAACAGGGTATGACTGAGAATGGTTCTGGGTCGGGTGTCATAAACCCATATAGGGCTCATTATCAACTTCCTGTCAGCCAATTCCGGTCGCCTGCGGGTTCCGGTATGGTTAACTCCGGGATTCCGGTTAGGACTTTTCGTCCTTCCGGTCCCACTATAAGGAGGCCTGTTGTGACAAACCCCGGTGGGTTGAGACTTCCGGTTCGTCCGGAAATGCAGTGGGCTAGGCCTATTGCATCCCCTTATAGGCGGGTCTCTAATAGTCCACAAATCAATACGGGAGTTCCGGTTATTGATGGTTCTCTGTCTGCTGTTATTCTGCAAAGAATGGAACAACAGGCAGCTGAACTAGATCAGTTCCGGCGACTCTTGACTTCCGCTTCCGGTACTGTTCAGGTTCCATCCCCGGTTCCGACACAGCTTCCGGTAGTATCGTCTGATCCGATTGATTTGTCTACTGACCCATCGATGAGACGTCAGGGGGTCGCGCAACGTCAATCCATTGAGGATAATGACAGTGATCATGATCCGGAGAGACGTTCATATTCAGAGGTACTAGAAGCTCTGTACGAGTTGTACCCTAATATGTCACGACCCCCACCGCCGACATCCTCTCGCCTACATACTATGGCAGAGGCTCCGTCGACAACTACCATGCAGACGTCGTCACTTCCTGCGTCAGATGCCATTCATGGTTTATGTTCCGTTCTTGATACGGTTTTAGCCCAGCCTAAAACAATGCAGGAACGTATTACAAGAACGGGAAAACGTGCACTCTTTAGACCGGCTTCCGCTTCGGCACCACTTCCGGTGGAGAAGCCCACGTCTAGAGCGTAAGGAATTCATGATTCGGCATATGACTTTAAGGCCGCGGAACCGGAACCTGATCTTGCCGACATATGTAAAGGCAACAAGGTCCCTTCCAAGGTCTTGATCCCGCTAACTGATAAGCAGTCTTCTACTATGGAAGAAGCTGCGCGGCAGGGGGTAGCCATAGCCTCTCACATGGACTGGTTTCTAACGGCCATATCCACTGTGTTGAGCAGGTTGTCGCGTTCGCAGTTAGCAGCCAGTAGTAGTCCTGAGCTACAATTACTGGCGGATCTTCAGAACGTGGCTGCTAAAGCTAATGCTGATGCAATGGCTTTAGCCGCGTTCAATGCTGCGATGGTTGTTCATCTGAGACGACAAGCTTACTTGTCTTCCGTTGTCAACCATGCTCCTGATATAGTCATTCGTACTTTGAAGGAGCAATCGCCAGCATCTTCGCTGTTGTTTAATGGCATTATACCGTCTCTAAGGGATACGGTGGAGAAGGCTAAGCCTAATCCTCCGCCTAGAGCGGGTGGTATGGGGACAGAAAAACGTATTTCTACGGACACTTCCGGTCCACCAGCCAAGCAACCTAGGCCGACTACTTCCGCTTCCGGTCCAAAAGGGAAGTCTCAAGCGGCGGGTCGCATGCCACAACAGCAAGGCCAGACCAATCCCAACTATAAAGGTAAAGGGAAAGGTCGTGGCAAAAAGCAGCAGGGCCGGTGACGATTTGGGCCATGTCAATCTCATGACATGGCGGGACCACGAATTGCCTCAACTTCCGGTCCCGCCGAAATCCAGTCTCCCGGTCGGGGGACGACTTCAAGGATTTTGGCGGAATTGGCAAAAACGGGGGATGGATCCGTGGGTAATCCGTACTATTCGATACGGTTACCCCCTAGAATTTACTATAGATCCACCCCTTACTGCTGCTCCCAAGCCCTCCCGTATACCTATACGGAAGGCACACCTTCTGGTAACACAGGCATCTGTGGACAAACTTATCCAGAAGCATGCAGTAATAGAACTTCCGGTCCACGACCGGTCCCCCGGGTTCTATTCTCCGGTCTTCCTTGTGCCAAAGAAGGATACACCGGAAATGCGCATGATAAATAATCTGCGCAGGCTGAACAAGGACTTCCTGATGAAACCCCCTCACTTTCGGATGGAGTCCTTCCGGTCCATCAGGACCGCTCTGGTTCAAGGGGAATGGTTAACTTCCTTGGATCTTCGGGACGCTTACCTGCATATCCCGATTCATCCAAGTTACCGGAAGTACCTGAGATTCCTGGTCGGTGCTCGCCGTTTCCAATTCCAGGTCCTACCTTTCGGTCTAGCCAGTTCCCCTTGGATCTTCACCAGAGTATTTCAGCCAGTGGCGGCGTATCTGCACAGTCGAAGTATCAAATATCATTTTTACCTAGACGATTCCATTA
>JAVTVY010046183.1:0-19800 GCA_036873755.1 Hanleya hanleyi | reverse complement strand
GGGTCAAAGGTCAGTTCCGGTCACGTGAACGGAAGCGGAAGTGACCTCCGGAGCTCCGGAGCTCCGGAGCTCCAAGAGCTCCGAAGCGCCGAGTTCCAAGAGCATCCGAAATGCGGACGTACATCCAGCAACGAGACGCCTTTACTTTCTTTTACCCAAAACGGAAAGTCCTGGCCGATGGTGTGAGCACTACTTACTTGGACTTGTGAAAAAATGTCGAACACACTATATAACTGTTGATACACGAGTTAAAAACTGTAAACAGTCAGGATGGCCGAGTGGTCTAAGGCGCCGGTATTAAGTGCTGGTCGGCGAAGGGCTGGCGTAGGTTCGAATCCTACTCCTGACAGAATTTTTTTTTTTTTTTGTACCTTATACATGCCACTACTATTCTATTTGTACATACCACCTGTATTCTATTTGTACATAGTGTATACTCCTTCACTGCTAAAAAATGCCCACTTTCGCTACTACTCGTACTGATGACGGCACCAATGACGTCACAGATGCTGTGGCTATCCCTAAAATTGGGGTCTACACTCCGAGAGCTACAACATGACACCTCCCATGACGCATTCGGACCAAGGATGGTCCATCTCTACACCAAATACCATCCTTCACTGCCCTGTGACCTCGCAGAGGTCATATGTAAATGTCACTTCCGAGCTCTGAGCTCCACAGGCTTTGAGGTGCCCAAAGAGACACGGAGGTTACCGAAGATGTCACGGCTCGGCTCTCGACTTGGGGATAGTTGAACTGAGTGTTCCAAAAATAGATCACCAGCTAGCGTGCTATAAAAGGGAAGCGGCCTGGCCGTTTCATCAGACACTCTGTCAACCACCAAGATGTTCACTTGCACAACTTGCCAGAAGAAGTTTACTTGTCTAGATAGTTTACGACGCCACGAGACCTCCACCCACAACGATGGACTGTATACTTGTATAACCTGCGCACGGTCATTTAATCGGGAAGATGCTTTACTGCGCCACGAACGTTCATTCCACGAGGACGCGGCGGAACAATGTAAGGATTGTGGTCAACTCTTCAAACGACGCAGTCAGTTAAAACGGCATCAGCGTTTGATCCATGGTCCGTCACCACGGTTTTGGCGACAACTTCCTACTGAAGAGGAGCCGCGGAAGGTCAGACCCACTGAAGATAAGCCCGGGTAGACGAACGCCACTGGTGATGCGATGACGGAGAGCCCGCCTATACCTACAGTTGGGAAGAGCCCGGATTTCCGGCCGGACCCCACCGTTACGGTTTCGAGTCATACGTCATACATCGAACATTTTCTGGACGAGCCCATAAATGTTCCTAGCGATCTCTTACCCGAAGATCATCCAGAGAGTGACATCTCTCGGCGCCATTGGTCCATGACACGGCACTGTTTCCACAGTCATCGCCCTATTCAAGATATCTACAATTTCCCACTGACCAACCTCACCCGTCTACGCAGCTACGTGGAAACCATCTTCAATGACCAACCAACGGCCTTCACATTAAATGTAGCATTTGGGTACATCTTATGCCATAAGACGACGGGTGAATTGCGCTATTTCTATTCCAGTGCCTTCAACCCAGTGTACGACCAACCGTTTACCATCATTAACCGGAGGTCACTAGAGATGATGCTGGACCACGTGGAACAATTGGATGCCTTGAGATGGGCCCAACAACAACGACCCAACACACAATGGGTGGTAAAGCGGGTGACCAATGTTACGTTTTTCGTGACCAAGACGACCAATCAACCCATCGGGTGAATGCGTCACCCATGCACTGATGAATACCACAACATGCCGTACATACTCTCTATGTCTACATGCTGATCGTTCACTTGAGCTCAGTAAACACTTGTGCCTGATGTGACGATGCGTTGAATAATAAAACACGGTGTTTGATATTTCGAATGCGAACATACTAAACATACCCAGGGCGGCTCCCCCAGCCTGGGTATGATGTAACATTGGGGATAATAAACTGTATGAACATTGCTGAACTTGTTGTTATTCACATCACACCATTGACTTGATAGGCAGATCCCAATAAGCCCGGGGATCGATATTAGCCCTTTTGGTTAGAGGTGATAGGGGTTTTCCCCTAGTTTAGAACTGATTGTGCTAAAAATAGATCAACAGCTAGCTTGCTATAAAAAGGAAACGGCCTGGCCGTTTCATCAGACACTCTGTCAACCACCAAGATGTTCACTTGTACTACGTGCTCGAAATCATTCACTCGCCGGCACGACTTGCGCCGCCATGAGGCTACCAAGCACGATGGAACCGCCCGGTATAGCTGTACGATATGTAGGCCTACACTGTCGTTTCAACGCCCAGATCATTTACAGCGCCATGAACGTTCAATTCATGGGCCATCCAAGCGTCCATGCGAAGAATGTGGTCAACTCTTCAAACGACCCAGTCAGTTAAAACGGCATGAGCGTTTGATTCATGGTGCATCACCACGGCATGAGGGACAACTTTCCACTAAAGAGGTACCCAGGAGGGACAGATCCACTGAAGATGGACCCGGGGAGGAGAATGCCACTGGTGATGCGATCACGGAGAGCCCGCCTATACCCACAGCTCAGAAGAGCCTAGATATCCAGCCGGTCCCTAGCATCACTGTTTCCAGTCATACGCCTGACAACAACGAACATTTTCTGGAAGATGCGGTGGATGTTCCCAGCGATCTCTTACCCGAAGATCATCCAGTGAGCGAGATGTATCGACGCCATTGGTCCATGATCAGACACTGCTTCCACCGTCATCGCCCTATATTGGACTTGTACAATTTCCGACTGACCGACCTCGCCCGTCTACGCAGCTACGTGGAAGCCATCTTCAATGACCAACCTACGTCCTTCACATTAAATGTGGCATTTGGGTACATCTTATGCCATAAGATGACGCGTGAATTGTGCTATTTCTATTCCAGTGCCATCAACCCAGTGTACGACCATCCTTTCACAATCACCAATCGGGCGTCGCTAGAAACGATGCTGGCCCAACTGGACACTGTGGATCCCTTAGAATGGGCCTATGAACAGCGTCCCAACACCAAGTGGATAGTGGAGAGGGTCACCAATGTTACGTTCTTCGTGGTTAAACTGACCCACCACCCCCATCGGATGAAAGTATTCACCCATGCACTAATAGATACTCAGAATGCACAAACAACTATCTGAGGATATGTTTCCTCAACGGTATCCTGGCCTGCCCGATGACGATTAGAACAAACGGTTCAGAGCGAACATGGCCGAAGATGGAACTTTCTGAAATGGCGACTTCTGATTGGACAAGAGTAGCCGAGAATGCATCTAACGGACAGGAACGAATATGACAGATGCAAATGGTGGCCTCTGATTGGACAAGAATATTCTTGAATTGTAAATATACCCAACGCGGCTCCCCCAACGTGGGTATGATGTAACATTGGGGAGAATAAACTATATGAAAAAAAACTTCTTGCTGTTGTTGTTCTCTCATGTGTGATCATTGTTGTTGTTGCTGTTGTTGTTCTCTGTCCGGTCTATATCATGGTGTTATGTTAGAGTGTTAAGGTGTAACGACGGGCGTCGACGGGCGTCACTGCATTTCGAAGAATTGGTGACAATTCCATGGAATATCAGAGCTTCTGAGCTATTTCACCTGGGCGTTGAAGCATTAAGAATGGCGTTGGTGAGCGTTGCTACAAGATGACACCTCACACGACGCATTCGGACCAAGGATGGTCCATCTCTACACCAAATACCATCCTTCACTGCTCCAAAATGCCCACTTTCGCTACTACTCCTACTGATGACGTCACCAATGACGTCACAGATGCTGCGGACAGCCCTGAAATCGAGGTCTGCACGCCGAGAGCTACAAAATGACACCCCACACGACGCATTCGGACCAAGGATGGAGCATCTCTACACCAAATACCTTCCTTTTACTGCCCCAAAATACCCACTTTACTTACTACTCGTACTGATGACGTCACCGATGACGTCACAGGTGACGTGAACCGCCCTCAAACTACAAGATGACACCCCACACGACGCATTCGGACTGAGGATGAAGCATCTCTACCCCAAAGACCTTCCTTCACTGCCCCAAAATGCACACTTTCGCTACTACTCGTACTGATGACGTCACCAATGACGTCACAGATGCTGTGGACAGCCCTCAAATCGAGGTCTGCACGCCGAGAGCTACAAAATGACACCCCACACGACGCATTCGGACCAAGGATGGAGCATCTCTACACCAAATACCTTCCTTTCACTGCCCCAAAATACCCACTTTACTTACTACTCGTACTGATGACGTCACCGATGACCTCACAGATGACGCGGACATCCCTTAAATCGGAATGTACACCCCGAGAACTACAAGATGACACCTTCCAGGACGCATTCGAACCGTGAATAGCCCATCTCGACCCCAAATACCTTCATGTACTGCCCCAAAATGGCCACTTTACTTACTACAACCAACTGCGCATGCGCAGATTGACGCGACTTTCATTCAAAAACACACCATTCTGACTCTACCCCACACAAGCTTCACTTTGACACCTCACACGACCCATTCGAACCGTGAATAGCCCATCTCTATCCCAAACACACCCCTACATAGCACCCAAAATGCCTGTTTTCTATACTACGGGCCAGGCTGCGCATGCGCAGACTATTGAACACGGACGAACCATTAGTGTAGTCAAGTGCTCCTCCACGAGAGCTTCAAAATAAGACCTCACTCGACCCCATTGGACCATTAGGGACTCACCTAGACTCCAACATGTCCACCCCGTATGGGCCTATACACCCATAGCCATGCAGTATAGGCCTATGGGCCTACCCAGGCCTCGGTGACTTTTTTCAAAAATTTCACCGATTCGCTCCGCAACACTTCCTATCGTGTTCTAAATGACGAGACGAGTAAAACGAGACCCCACACCCCTACCGCAAATGTATAGAAGTACGTTTCCCAGGATGGTCCTATACCCCCCATACCCCATATAGGCATTTTCACGTAATTTAGGATAAAGTCCGCGTTCCGTATTTTTTCAGGAAAAATTTTACATGCACCCACCCATGCTTGAAATATACTTCACTTTGATACCTCATACAACTTCATCGGCCCATTAGGGGCTCCCCTAGCTCCAAAACGTCTAGCAGGACCCATACAAGGTCCAGTTTTCGACACTAGGTGACCACATCCCGACGAAATGGCCAGTTTTCGACACCGGATGTGCCGCCATCTTGAACATACGTGCCGCCATCTTGGATATGGCCCATAATGCACCGGGTCAAAATACTCGCTTCTGATTAGCTGACAGCTCTGTGACGAATTTGAAATACTCGCTTCTGATTGGACGAGAGCTCCGCATTGCGTCTGCGCATGCGCAGAATGATATTCCTATCGTACACCCAACCCATCAGATGCCCCTTCACGAATGCTTCACTTTGATACCTCACTCGACCCCATTGGACCATTAGGGGCTCCCCTAGCTCTCAAAACGGCTAGTTTCATATCCTTTGACCACCGCGCATGCGCAAAATGCCGATATTCCAACCCCACACCCAGTCCATTAGATGCCCCTTCACGAATGCTTCATATTGATACCTCAGTCGATCCCATTGGACCAGTTGTGGCTCCCCTAGCTCCAACACGGCTATTTCCATACCCTTCGGCCACCGCGCATGCGCAGAATGCCGATACTTCAACCCCACACCCAGCCCATCAGAGGCTCCCTCACCTAGGCTTCACTTTAATACCTCACTCGATCCCATTGGACCATCAGGGGCTCCCCTAGCTCCAACACGGCTATTTCCATACCCTTGGGCCACCGCGCATGCGCAGAATGCCGCTATTTCAACCCCACTAGTCCAGTCAGATGCCCCCTCACATAGGCTTCACATTGATACCTCACTCGATCCCATTGGACCATTTGTGGCTCCCCTAGCTCCAACACGGCTATTTCCATATCCTTAGGCCACACGAGTTGTCTCCCTTGCGTCAATGTGTGCAGATGGCGCTACTGTCGACGCCGTGATATGGAAAGGGCATCCCCACACCATCCTGGAGCCGCCATTTTGTTTGTTGTTTTCTTGCGGAGATACACGGGACAATAAACACTCGACCCTAGGGTGGTACAGATGCTAGACTGATCCTATTAACATGGTACAACACCTATAGATTATGTTTATTATTATTATATGGCTTAGAGGTTTTTTTGAGGGTAATGTGAGGGGTTTTTCTCCCCGTGACGTCCCCACCGCCTCGTTTGCTCCCTTGCGCCGTCTAAAAACACCGCCATTTTACAAGTAATTAATTAAAATTAATTAATTAATTAATTAATTTATTTGAAATACTAGTACCCATCCTCCGTATGACAGAACTGTACAACCCAGAACAAGTCTAGACATGCCTTGATCACGTGATCGTCATTGGGAAACCCCCACTGGGGAATCCCCTCCCGTGACCTCCAAGTTCCGCCACACTCCGCCACCGGGGGGAACAAAAAAGTAGGTCAATGTGGTCTGTGCCGTCTTTATACTACTACTAGTAGGATTCGGTGATTTGTTTGCATAGGGGATACCATAAAAAATAAGTATTAATTTGTTTTCACATTAACCGTAAAGGAGTGCATCTGGTATCATTAAAAGATTAATCAAATAAATAAAACGTAACATAAATGCAAAATAAAAATTGCCACGAGATCTACATGCATCTGATTACTGCATTCATATATGGCACATCTGCGAAATTAATGGATTATATTGAGTACACAAAAAATTCCTTGAAATTTAAGGAATATTCCCCGACAATTACACCAGCGGAATATTCCTTAAAATTCAATAAGGAATATTCCGTAGCATGTTAAGGAAATTCCTTAACATGGTAAGGAATATTCCTTAGTTATGTTGAGGAATATTTTGCTGGTGTAACACTCGGGGAATAATCCTTAAAATTTTTATGGAATTTTCTTTTCTGTGTACCTGACCAGGTGTGTTTAAAAGCTGACCTCCACATTTTCCTGTCCACAATCAGCCTCATGTCATCCTTAGATCCTGCCGATATTCTGCGATATTTGGTCAACAATATCGACAAGTACGAAGCCGGGAAAACTCAGCAAGAGAAGCGTTCCGTATACGTTGAGCTGCTCTAAGAAATTATCAGGCAGCAGTATGCCAACAAAATTCCGTTGTTTTGATCATTGAAAGTGAATATATTTATTATGAGTTTTATCTTTGATTGTTTGAGCGAGATACTATTCTTTTTTGGTATCACCCATTTACATAGAAATGGGAATAGTGAGTCATAGTGACCCGCAATTAATATAGTTTGTAGACTTCATGGCTAATATGTATACATTACCGATAGTTCAACCTAAGGCGCTCGCAAACTGATGGTGTATTCGTGACAAACACCGGGTATATTTGCCTATTCCATCCAAGATTGAATAAGGCTGGCCCATAGGGAACATCGATAACATTTTATTATTACATTTTCTTCATTTATTGCATGTTCTTGATTTTCGCCAATTTTCTGCAAACAGATTTTAGTTGATCACATGTTTTCTTTACATTTTTGTCATTTCTAGTAACGTCGTCATAAATGACTTTATCGGGGGGTTTTTTCAACGAAAGCCAAACAAAACTCTTGGAAACGTTTACACCGTTTAAACCGCAGAGTAAACCTTCACACAGTCGAGTTTGCTGATTGTCGGAGGATACGTGTTTGTTTTTATGTATATAATGTTCTCACCGCTTACATTCATATCAATATTCACCAGCTTCTTTAACTTATATTCGTATGTATAATCGAATTGTTTACTACAGGGATAGAACAAGCGCCCTGGGGTTTTATTCCCGCCAACTGCCTTTTACAACTATAAATTGTACAAGTAATTTATCTTGGTGAATAAATGAATGAATCAATGAATGAATGAGAAAACCTTTAAACTGTTGAGTAACCTTTACACTGCGGTTGCTATCTTTACTTTGAATTAAAAGTTTCCGTCGTTATTAAGAATGCGAGAAATCTAAAGAAATTCTGTGTTAACCTTATCTGGCCTGGGATGTTTAGGACCTGTCCAGGCGCTCCCCCCTCCCCCCCCTTCACCCTTTCCCTAACTATTTTTCTTATCCCTTGAGGTAAAGGAACTGAAACTTACCACACTATACCTTTCCGTCAACCTGTAAAATAAAATGCAAAAAAAATCCAAGATGGCCGCTTTGATGACGTCACAGTGACGTCATTTTCAAAAAATACCTTTCTTGGTCGATTTTTTTATCAAATTTTGCAAAAATTTTATTCATGTAATTTTTCCAAAAAAAAAGGCATGATAAATTACCCTTGATTTTACCCGTGATCCTCTGCTCGGGAGGTTATGCAAATAGGCTCCAAATGACCCCAATATGATAAACTACAAATTCACGGAGTGTCACCTCTCAATTTTTCTATCATTCCGGAGATTGCGCAGAAAGTTTGGTGGGGGAGGGGGGTGTCGAATGTCCCTCCCGCATGCGTGGTAGGGTTAAACAAGGAATTGTTTGCATGAAATAGTCCAAGATATATAGAAAACATGCAAATTTGACCCCGTCTTTGGAAGACCCACGGAATATGCCATTAGAAGAATACAAGTAGTGGCCTAGTTACCCCACTGAATGGCAGCTTCCACACCTTTATAGAAAAATTACATATCGCGACTTGCATTCATAGATACAGAAGAGCTTGTTATTTCTCATTTTTATGTTGTAACGTATGCTCGCCAATATGTTGTATTCTTCATTGTAGTGAACACGCTCCCACCGGACAAGCAAAGAGGCCAAAAAATCACGAGGAAAAGCCCTTAGGTGTGATGCAGTCTTATCTGGCTATTTCTTAGCATAAATTTCAAGATTTTCTGTTAAAATTATCTTGTTTTTTTCATTTCATTTTCGTCCTCACCCACCTCCTGGGTAGGAGGGAGAGACAGAGAGGGGGGGGGGGCTTAGCGCGTTATTGACCTACTTACAACCGGTGACGTCAACACGTCACTTCCGGCTGACCTTTGTGAGGTCACTATCGGTTCCGGTCACGTGATCGGAAGTGCACAATAGTGGACATGCGCACGATAGCGGAAATCATGCGCAGGGTTAAAGGTAACTTTATGTCACATGAGCGGAACCGGAAGTGACTTCACAAAGGTCAGACGGAAATGATCTGTTGGCGCCACCTGTCGGAAGTAGGTCAATAACGCGGTAACTCCCCTTTCTATACTACTCTCTGGTAAACATGTTCACGTGTAAACTGGATGGAAAATCGGAAATAGTAATCGAGGCGGACACTGGGCTCCAGGTTAGGACTTTCGTCTCCTGGAAGCCGGTGTCCCAGGACCTGCAAATCCAGACCTGAATGGCCGACGGACAATTAAATCCAGATCTTAATGTCTTGGGACACTTACGTCTAGACGCGAGCGTCCCCCGGACACTGGGTACATCGGGCCACCGTTTTCGTCACACCGGTAGATGTTTTTGGGGCTCACTATACAGAACAAATTCAAAGATATGTAAGTTCTTACTTGTATTTGCGTAAGGTTATGTTATCATCGGAACATTTTTAGATAAAACGCCAGTTTTCCGACATTTGAATTCAAAATGATTTTCATCAAACTGGCGGACATGAAGGTATGGTAGAACTTATGAGGCTTATGACTTCTGAAGGTGACCAGTTTTTTTGAACACCGAGATGAACTAAGGTGTTCATTGAGATTCTGATGAGGAATAGTAGCATAAAGAGTCGAGAAATCCCAAGCAGATACATGTCTACGGTATCTGTTCTTTGCTACCTAGTTCTTCCGCAAGACGTTCTGAGTTTTTAAGTATCAACATGTATTCGACATCTGAATTTCTTGAATTGGCAGCACAATAATTCCCCCAAAATGATTTAGGGCTTGCAGGGCTCTTGTTAGCAAAGTGCTCAGAATTGTTCTTTTTTACCTCCGTCGATCAGACGGAGGTCTAGGAGAGCAACGTGAAATCTTCCGCCAAATAATTGTCATATGGGGAACCCACGACTCATGGGATTTCCAATAGGGATTGCTATGGTCCCGACGAAATTTTGAAGTCAACTTGTTGGACGCTATTGAAATAATGGGGTTTCCTATTGCAATGCATTTCAATGGGCCTGCTTCTGCAGTCGGGTTCCACCGCCGTCATGCTTCCCGAGTTACACGTAGTGGCCGCTTTCACCGGGAGATTTAACATGGCGGCTCCCCAGCTTGTAGAGATGGACAATGCGCTTTTTTACCGTTTTTCTGGTAAGTTTATTGTCGCCATTCTATGTCATTACAACTCAATGATTCCTAGTACACCACCCGTCATTTATTGGTTTGATTTTGCAGAAGCCCCAAATTGATCTACCTGCGTGAGTCTGTAAACTTATTTAATAAAGCTGATAAATAATATACATATACTTTTTGTTTGACAACATTGTAAACCTTTTCTTTTCATTTATCCTAACAGTTTAGTGACATCCACATTGTGTGCTGTGAGACTTGTTGATGAAAAATAATTTGCTTGTTAAAACCTGATATTCTGAAAACTCATCCTGAATTGTAGATGAAACAAAGGAGTGTCTACATTCCACATGTAGGCCTACATTATTGAGATTTTTGACGGATAGCATGGATAGAGCCTTTCCCATTTTTTTTTTATTTTTCTTTTTTAGTTTTAAGCCCTGGACATACCACTGGGCATATATTTGCCATATGATCACATTTCACATGCTTTGTTCAGCCCCCGTGATCTGGAACCAAACAGACACTATCACGAGATGAAAGAAGGAGATCATGATCTACATTTTAGGTTTCACCGATGCCAAATGACTTGAACAGAAGACAATTAGACAAAAAGAAAATCAATAAATATATCAATAAATAATAAATTACATAGAAAATTTTCTTGTCTTTGCAAGGGGGACATCAGACACTCTGACAACACAGACCATTCATTCAAATTTCACCTTCCATTGGGGAGACAGAAATATTCCTCAAACACAGTATACGAATTCTCTTTTGTGATCTAATTTTCGTTTGTCAAAATATTGCTCCATAGAGAAGTTACTGATATAAACAATCCTGTTCTAGATTATAATATCCTGGATTCTTATCACGCATTCCTCATGCCACTAACATGAACTCCAATCCAACCAGTGGTCAAGATCCATCATCGTTCTTCAGGATTCATATTGTTAATCACTCATAGATTGGATTAAGTTCTCATAGTACTCAGTTCTCATTTCATACTTTTGCAAATTCTTGTAACATGGTCAGCTCCCAGTTCTATTAAGCACACGTATGAAAGGTGCGAACTGGTATAATGGATTTCATCTTGTTGTGTATGACGAAAGAATGAATATAATGAAGGCCATAAACATTTCCAATGAAGTGAGTTTTGATATTAAATATGTACATGTATACAATTGATTCCAACCTGCAGGTCATGGATTCAGCACTTCTGATATCAGATGCAACGGGACTGTTACACAATGGATGTAATGAAATGGAAAACCAAAACAGACTATTGATTGGTTCAGCTGTGTCAGAAAGGTGTGGAATGACAGAGGTGGTGAAAATCAGAGCCAGTGATTGGCCACAAATTGGATCTAACTTTTACAAAACCTGCAGCTCCCAATAGCTCCTGGATCTAGAGCACATAAATGAAGGGACCTAGTTTATCAGTGCTATGGCAAAAATATCATGTAGAATGGGATTGTGTGGATAATATCAGATTCATGGAAGTTGAAGTCCTGCAGCATGCTCCACAAATATCATCAAAGATCATAAAAATTTCTGGTCCGCACCAGTGTGGATCTATACTTTTTTTTTACAAAATTATCTCCCTTGACCAGGTGAGGACTTGAATGTGTCTGAAATGATTTAGCTACTAGAAACAAAGACTTTATTTCCTGAGCATAGGTAAAATCGAACATATTTTGATTATTTTATTCAAATTTCAATGCCACTTCTGGTATATGTACATGTATAAAATACATACAGAATGAACTGCATACAGAATAACACAAAGATCAGGTATATCTATCTAATTACATTCTTAACCCAAAGATATTACAACAATACCATGGTGTTATATATTGTTATGATTCGCTACTGAAGATATTTCTAATTTGAGGGCAATGGGCAATCATACTAAATTCATTTCCATAACTTCATTATTTTCACAATAAGCAACATAATCGAGATTAGCAAGTGAAGTTTTACAACATAATATAATAAGCATCATGGGTCTCCTTCAGTTTAATGTAGACATACATACCCTTGAATATCTGTTACCATGATTCAGTCATAATATTGTCTGTAATATATTGATGTCGACAAGGAATAAACATAATTATTTGATAGTATTATTAATTGTATGTTGTTTATAGTAGGCCAGCCAAGAGATGAAAAAACACTTTTGATGGCATCGCGTGTTAAAAGCAATCATCCGCGTTTAATCAACTCTACATGTTGTGGGGATTGAGATGTGGCCGGATGACATTCTCGCTTTTGATCTTAAAGGTCATTTTTAGGCCAAATAGGTCACGTGAGTTCAAATTAGGATATATTATCAAACTTTTCGTGAAAGTTTAGTAATTAAAGATCGAAGCCTTTCATGTAATTTTTCCAAAAAAAAAGGCATGATAAATTACCCTTGATTTTACCGGTGATCCTCTGCTCGGGAGGTTATGCAAATAGGCTCCAAATGACCCCAATATGATAAATTACAAATTCACGGAGTGTCAGCTCTCAATTTTTCTATCATTCCGGAGATTGCGCAGAAAGTTTGGTGGGGGGAGGCCTCCCGCATGCGTGGTAGGGTTAAACAAGGAATTGTTTGCATGAAATAGTCCAAGATATATAGAAAACATGCAAATTTGACCCCGTCTTTGGAAGACCCACGGAATATGCCATTAGAAGAATACAAGTAGTGGCCTAGTTACCCCACTGAATGGCAGCTTCCACACCTTTATAGAAAAATTACATATCGCGACTTGCATTCATAGATACAGAAGAGCTTGTTATTTCTCATTTTTATGTTGTAACGTATGCTCGCCAATATGTTGTATTCTTCATTGTAGTGAACACGCTCCCATCGGACAAGCAAAGAGGCCAAAAAATCACGAGGAAAAACCCTTAGGTGTGATGCAGTCTTATCTGGCTATTTCTTAGCATAAATTTCAAGATTTTCTGTTAAAATTATCTTGTTTTTTTCATTTCATTTTCGTCCTCACCCACCTCCTGGGTAGGAGGGAGAGACAGAGAGGGGGGGGGGGCTTAGCGCGTTATTGACCTACTTACAACCGGTGACGTCAACACGTCACTTCCGGCTGACCTTTGTGAGGTCACTATCGGTTCCGGTCACGTGATCGGAAGTGCACAATAGTGGACATGCGCACGATAGCGGAAATCATGCGCAGGGTTAAAGGTAACTTTATGTCACATGAGCGGAACCGGAAGTGACTTCACAAAGGTCAGACGGAAATGATCTGTTGGCGCCACCTGTCGGAAGTAGGTCAATAACGCGGTAACTCCCCTTTCTATACTACTCTCTGGTAAACATGTTCACGTGTAAACTGGATGGAAAATCGGAAATAGTAATCGAGGCGGACACTGGGCTCCAGGTTAGGACTTTCGTCTCCTGGAAGCCGGTGTCCCAGGACCTGCCAATCCAGACCTGAATGGCCGACGGACAATTAAATCCAGATCTTAATGTCTTGGGACACTTACGTCTAGACGCGAGCGTCCCCCGGACACTGGGTACATCGGGCCACCGTTTCCGTCACACCGGTAGATGTTTTTGGGGCTCACTATACAGAACAAATTCAAAGATATGTAAGTTATTACTTGTATTTGCGTAAGGTTATGTTATCATCGGAGCATTTTTAGATAAAACGCCAGTTTTCCGACATTTGAATTCAAAATGATTTTCATCAAACTGGCGGACATGAAGGTATGGTAGAACTTATGAGGCTTATGACTTCTGAAGGTGACCAGTTTTTTTGAACACCGAGATGAACTAAGGTGTTCATTGAGATTCTGATGAGGAATAGTAGCATAAAGAGTCGAGAAATCCCAAGCAGATACATGTCTACGGTATCTGTTCTTTGCTACCTAGTTCTTCCGCAAGACGTTCTGAGTTTTTAAGTATCAACATGTATTCGACATCTGAATTTCTTGAATTGGCAGCACAATAATTCCCCCAAAATGATTTAGGGCTTGCAGGGCTCTTGTTAGCAAAGTGCTCAGAATTGTTCTTTTTTACCTCCGTCGATCAGACGGAGGTCTAGGAGAGCAACGTGAAATCTTCCGCCAAATAATTGTCATATGGGGAACCCACGACTCATGGGATTTCCAATAGGGATTGCTATGGTCCCGACGAAATTTTGAAGTCAACTTGTTGGACGCTATTGAAATAATGGGGTTTCCTATTGCAATGCATTTCAATGGGCCTGCTTCTGCAGTCGGGTTCCACCGCCGTCATGCTTCCCGAGTTACACGTGGTGGCCGCTTTCACCGGGAGATTTAACATGGCGGCTCCCCAGCTTGTAGAGATGGACAATGCGCTTTTTTACCGTTTTTCTGGTAAGTTTATTGTCGCCATTCTATGTCATTACAACTCAATGATTCCTAGTACACCACCCGTCATTTATTGGTTTGATTTTGCAGAAGCCCCAAATTGATCTACCTGCGTGAGTCTGTAAACTTATTTAATAAAGCTGATAAA
Source organism: Hanleya hanleyi (assembly GCA_036873755.1). Lineage (NCBI taxonomy): Eukaryota > Metazoa > Mollusca > Polyplacophora > Lepidopleurida > Hanleyidae > Hanleya > Hanleya hanleyi. The sequence goes on along the minus strand of JAVTVY010046183.1, from coordinate 5,033 downwards.
TAATATACATATACTTTTTGTTTGACAACATTGTAAACCTTTTCTTTTCATTTATCCTAACAGTTTAGTGACATCCACATTGTGTGCTGTGAGACTTGTTGATGAAAAATAATTTGCTTGTTAAAACCTGATATTCTGAAAACTCATCCTGAATTGTAGATGAAACAAAGGAGTGTCTACATTCCACATGTAGGCCTACATTATTGAGATTTTTGACGGATAGCATGGATAGAGCCTTTCCCATTTTTTTTTTATTTTTCTTTTTTAGTTTTAAGCCCTGGACATACCACTGGGCATATATTTGCCATATGATCACATTTCACATGCTTTGTTCAGCCCCCGTGATCTGGAACCAAACAGACACTATCACGAGATGAAAGAAGGAGATCATGATATACATTTTAGGTTTCACCAATGCCAAATGACTTGAACAGAAGATAATTAGACAAAAAGAAAATCAATAAATATATCAATAAATAATAAATTACATAGAAAATTTTCTTGTCTTTGCAAGGGGGACATCAGACACTCTGACAACACAGACCATTCATTCAAATTTCACCTTCCATTGGGGAGACAGAAATATTCCTCAAACACAGTATACGAATTCTCTTTTGTGATCTAATTTTCGTTTGTCAAAATATTGCTCCATAGAGAAGTTACTGATATAAACAATCCTGTTCTAGATTATAATATCCTGGATTCTTATCACGCATTCCTCATGCCACTAACATGAACTCCAATCCAACCAGTGGTCAAGATCCATCATCGTTCTTCAGGATTCATATTGTTAATCACTCATAGATTGGATTAAGTTCTCATAGTACTCAGTTCTCATTTCATACTTTTGCAAATTCTTGTAACATGGTCAGCTCCCAGTTCTATTAAGCACACGTATGAAAGGTGCGAACTGGTATAATGGATTTCATCTTGTTGTGTATGACGAAAGAATGAATATAATGAAGGCCATAAACATTTCCAATGAAGTGAGTTTTGATATTAAATATGTACATGTATACAATTGATTCCAACCTGCAGGTCATGGATTCAGCACTTCTGATATCAGATGCAACGGGACTGTTACACAATGGATGTAATGAAATGGAAAAACCAAAACAGACTATTGATTGGTTCAGCTGTGTCAGAAAGGTGTGGAATGACAGAGGTGGTGAAAATCAGAGCCAGTGATTGGCCACAAATTGGATCTAACTTTTACAAAACCTGCAGCTCCCAATAGCTCCTGGATCTAGAGCACATAAATGAAGGGACCTAGTTTATCAGTGCTATGGCAAAAATATCATGTAGAATGGGATTGTGTGGATAATATCAGATTCATGGAAGTTGAAGTCCTGCAGCATGCTCCACAAATATCATCAAAGATCATAAAAATTTCTGGTCCGCACCAGTGTGGATCTATACTTTTTTTTTACAAAATTATCTCCCTTGACCAGGTGAGGACTTGAATGTGTCTGAAATGATTTAGCTACTAGAAACAAAGACTTTATTTCCTGAGCATAGGTAAAATCGAACATATTTTGATTATTTTATTCAAATTTCAATGCCACTTCTGGTATATGTACATGTATAAAATACATACAGAATGAACTGCATACAGAATAACACAAAGATCAGGTATATCTATCTAATTACATTCTTAACCCAAAGATATTACAACAATACCATGGTGTTATATATTGTTATGATTCGCTGCTGAAGATATTTCTAATTTGAGGGCAATGGGCAATCATACTAAATTCATTTCCATAACTTCATTTATTTTCACAATAAGCAACATAATCGAGATTAGCAAGTGAAGTTTTACAACATAATATAATAAGCATCATGGGTCTCCTTCAGTTTAATGTAGACATACATACCCTTGAATATCTGTTACCATGATTCAGTCATAATATTGTCTGTAATATATTGATGTCGACAAGGAATAAACATAATTATTTGATAGTATTATTAATTGTATGTTGTTTATATGATTAACATGAACTTTTTAATGTCTCAAGCAGTATTCCAGGTTTTCCATCAATATACTCTATTCCATACACCCAATATTTGATTCCCAAATCGTAAACCTGTTTCAATTCAATTACAAGCGTCTAGTCCGTCATTCATAATCCAGCCGTCGTCCATTAGAGAATATCCGCGTCCATAATCCAAAGACCTATTCCATTTCCATATAACAGTATTAGCACCAAATTCAAAAAGACAAAAGTATACATAAACATAGGCTTGTTTCCTGCAAGAGAGAAGCGGTCAACAGTTTTCAATGATGCCGGCAAGACATCATGATGTTCCAAAATATCAAATCCGTATCGCTGATCAGTATTCTTAATCCATAATATTCGTTATAGAGTCGTCATCTAAAAATGATGTACCTCAGCCACGCTTTGATTGTGACTGTTCATATGAGTACCATGAGGATCTTGAAGTACATGGGCTCATACGGCCCCTAGCCCCGGGTTAAGCGGAATTAGACACATGTTACGAAACGTAGCGCCATAGATCTTGCACGCTACGTTCGTATTTTGCTATCAGCATGCGATATGTATCGCCAAATTTGAGAAACTTTGAGTGGAGGCGCTTGGTGGAATAGCCCTGTTTTATAAGTTTCTGCAACAATGTTTTGTGACGTTGATTAAAATCATCACATTTAACACAGGATCTAGCAAATGCTACTAAGCGAGATATGTATACGCCATATGCCTAATAATCTCCGTCAGGAAGATGATACAACGTAGAAAACGGAAGTTAAAACTAAAAGTTAGCTCCCCTAGCGGAGAGTTGTCCGCCCCTAGGAGAGCTCTCCCATCTAATTCCAGCAGCATTACTATATAGGCTCTGCTCAAACCATACTCGTCCTCTATTCTCTGTTGTACCTCGACCAGTACACATCAAGGAAGTGTTTATACAACCTGGGTTGTTGTTGTAACGACCCGCAGTATCCTTATCGGTTTTGACTTGTGTTATTTCTTGTTCAGAATTTCTTTCTTTGTTGTCGGAGATTCTTTCATTAGTTATGTCTGAGCTTCCGATTTCTAATGCATGTAGTTCGTGTGGGCAATTCTGGTCCGGTTTGGACGCCCACACGGTTTGTTTTTCTTGCAAAGAGTTGTGTTATCGGCGAAGTTCTTGCGCCGAATGTGTATTATGGGATCCGTTAGCTTGGAAAAATTATGCCCAAGCTAGGCGGACTTACCTTTTGCGGGCGTCTGACGACCCGTCTCTTTCGGAAGTCGACAGACGTCTGTTGGAAATTGCTCTTGTAAATGACATGAAAACTAACGAAGATATCGTTGGTATTGGATTAAATGTTTCCCATGATCTTAGTAATCAGAACTCTCCCGCTTCTGTAAATATTCCACCCAGCGGAACAGTTCTAGATAAATCGCAAATATTAGACAGCTTAGCATGTACAGGTGTGGCTATGTCTGGAGTTATAGCCAAACCGGTTCCTTTGTCTAGTTCAACAAAGACTTCTCGACCCAAACCCACCGTGCCTGAGCCGTCCATTGTTCGCGTCGGACAAAAGAATGCAGTGGGATCGCATATTATTTCGACTTCTCCATTGTCTATTGGTTTAGCACACTCCGTTACCTCTAAACGAAATAAACGTCGTCGTGTGTCGGTTTCTCCTTTGCGGGTTAAATCAAAACGCAGTTCTAAAGCCGTTTCTCGTTCTATGGTAGGTCGTTCGGACCTACCTTTGAGTGTTCAAATTGCTGACTTGGGGTCTCCGCCTATTGCGTATGCTGATTCACATCATCGGTACCATGCTTCTACTCGACGCTCACGTACTCCGCAACGCCGTTCACGTTCTCGTTCCCCAGTTCGATTGGTTGTTTCTTCGCGACGTTCCATTACTCCACATCTCGTGTATTCACATGTACGTCGTTCTCATTCGCCGGTACGTCGATCTCGTTCTCCGGTTCGTAGCTCTCGTCCACCGGGTGATTCTAGTACTTCTTTTCGGCTTCCCCGTTCTTCGGCTCGCCGTTCTCGTACTTCAATTCTACATTCTCCTGCGTCTCCACTCCGTTTGCGACGGCTTTCGGTATCGCCTTCTGACCTAGATCGCCATGTTCATCTATCGCGGACGCCGTTTCTTGATCATGCGGTCGTCCACGATTTGCCTACTTCTCGCTGAAGTCATATCATGCGTCCGCCTATACCGGTTTCGTCGAGTTCTTCTGATGATTCTAACGATTCTGATGATTCCGCCTCTTCAAAAGAAAACTTGCGCCAAAGATGGATCTTGCAGATAAAATGGATGCGCTTTTATCGTTACTACCGGATATGCCGCGGGCTTCAGTTGTTCTCCCATCACGTATAGTAGGTCGATCGGCGGCTTCTTCGGCCTTTACGCCTTCGGCGTCTGCATCTCGTCCTTCATGTGCGCCGTCACCAGCTTGGAAGGATGATTTAGTGAAGTTTGATCGACAATTAGAGGAAGACAAAAAGTTGCGTAAACCTCGTTTTCAAATTCGTTATGACATTCATGATAACGTGTTACCTGACAAACCACCCAAACGAGATCGGGATTTAAGTCACATTTCTAAGGTGGGTAAGTTGGCTCCTTTATCGGTCGCTCCCAAAGTTATTGAGAATAATTTGGAAATGTTGCAAGAAATACAACGGGCTTCTTCTACCGCAGATTGGTTTCTGTTAGCGGCTTCTCGAATTGCTTTAGATCCTGCATCAATTCGAGACGATGGGTCGGCTTATTTATCCCCGGGTCGCGTGGCTTATTTGCGTGGTTTTCTGGACACGCTGGTTCACGCTAACCGGCGAGTCATCGAAGCTGGTTCGTATTCTTATGTTTCACTGGTTCAAGCACAACGGGAGTCCTTACTTAAGGTGGTCAAACCGGATGTCCCTTATTTGGTTAAAGATCAGTTACTTCATCAGCCATTGGCATCTAAGTTCCTCTTCAACAGTGCTATTGAGTCTGTTATGCCCTCGATTCGTGATGAACGGACATCTCGCCTGATTGCATCTGTAGTTCGTCGTCCGGGTTTCGC
>JAVTVY010046182.1:0-20713 GCA_036873755.1 Hanleya hanleyi | reverse complement strand
ACCAACACCATCAAAGGTAAGCTTCGAAGGATACATTTCAATGGGCAGCATAACGGATTAAGTTGATGGCTGTCCATTGTTTTACTGAGTAGTCACTGACACTTCGTTGAACAATTGATTAGTAAACTAACGGTTGGAGTTAAGGAGCAAGTTGCCTTTGAGTTTTGAAATATTAGGGTCTAAAATCTAGAGTTTCCAAAGTAATGTCATTTATGTTTTATTTTTTCAAGCGCTGCAAAAGATCTTAAATTAACGAGAAAATGTACCGTGAAATTTAAATAAAAAATTGAGTTGATGGGCCGCAAAATCCGTATGGGAAGCGGCCCTTAAACTACAATTTCAATCAAGTAATGTCATTCTGAACTTTGACCAACACAAGATACAGTACGCAATTTCAAGTTGTGAGAGGAGTACAGGGAGGGATCCAGGACTGCATCGCAGCTTCGTCGAGGTGTTGGTGAATTGAACGGCCCAACCAGCTAGCGAATTCATACGACTACTGACATTTTCTTCTTTGCGGACTCTATATTTTTGCAAACATGTAATTAATACGAACGTGTGGGAAAGGGGCTAGCTAATTATAAACATTTACGGACCATATACACGTGTATCTCAGTTGTGCTCTTTATAAGTGCTATTTTTCTGTACATTTTCATCAAAAGACATTGCCATCGAAATAAAACATATACGGTATTCAATATAATTTTACCTTAGTGTCATTTTCTGAACATGGGAATATTTGACCATATTTGCTGATAAAATTTGATTTTTATTTGGGGACGAGTTGACTCAAGGTCGGGGACGAGTTGACTGAAGTTGGGGACGACTTGACTGAAGTTGGGGACGAGTTGGTTGGGGACGAGTTGGTTTGTGAACGAAGTGACCTGTATCCGACCAGATTGGTCGGTGGTACGTACATCCCCCTTCACAATTTGCATTACAAAATTTTAGTTGGTCTTTTAATCAACACTTTCTGGGACCTTTTCTGGAATACAAAAATAGTATGCGGAGGCTGGGCTATGAAACTAGCTCTGTACAACAAAAAGGTGAAATACCGCTATCATATAGTTATCATTAGCATTAATTTAGGTTGATTTGCACATGGTAAAGGTTTAATATCCCAATCATGCTATTAAACCGTATTACGAAACAATATCAACTCAACACAACACGAAGTGGTTATTGATCCATAGAAAAAGGTTGAATATCCCAATCATGGTCATCTTCACCAGCCAAGTCAACTACATCGCAAAGCTCTCTACGCTGCCTTGACATTCTTGGCTGGTGGCAGAGGAGTACTGCTCTGCGCCACCTAGTGGAAGTTTTAACGATGAGCGACTTTTTGCCTCCAGGAGTTGTTCTCCTTCAATCTCAAGTCGACCACACTCGTAAGGCGATACGTTATCGTTCGACCGTGCAGCGCGTCCCAAAAGCTGATTCAATTGATCAGAACATCGAAAGTGGCCGTGAAAATGCTTCTCCTGTTTTGTTTTTCGGCAGAATTTCCCCGCACATTCGACACAGCTCGTTCTTAGTGGGGGCCGCGATCTTGGTAATCAACTGCTACGTAACGCGCATTCTGATTGGATGCAGCAAGCCGTCTCTGCATCCCACTCAACGATGAGGATTCACGTTCCAACTTTACTGGAGAAGATGAATCATGGTATCCACTGCCTTTTTTAAATGAACAACAACAATAACAAGAAAACTCGTTCTTCAGATGTATGAATAATATTGATTTTGTTCCGAAGAACCGACATGATATAGGTTGGAATATTGTAATATCCCCAACAACAACAATATCCCCATGTGACGAAAATAATGCAGGAGTCGAGCTAACCACGCCCCCCCCCCGCCAGCAACCTCAGGATTTAGTGGGCACATAGCAAATTTGTGTTGTTAAAATGTTCAATGCTCTACACCCTGGGGTAAAATATTGATGTGAAACCCCATCTAAACATCAACCAAATACAGTTAATTCCCCATTCCTTGGTAAAAGAAATATTAACTGAATCCCAACATAAACTGGACTGAAAACGTGTAAAAGCCCCAACCCTGGGGCATAAACTTGTTTTGAATCACCAGGTAATCCCCATCATACTCTATATGGCTTACCCTTTGTTACCGGTAGCAGTTAGTACCCATACGGACATCCCATGGGATTTTGATAATGGAATCATTTATGGTCAACCAATCAGCGAGGAATACAGCCTTTTTAGGCCGCCAATCAGATTCTTGCTAACTTAGGCTTATAGACAAGCACCATACACACACTGAGTCCTCGTGTGTTTGAGTTAGATCGATAAATGCGGAGGTATTAGACCACAGTGAATTGATGTGGTGCGAGTTTTACTATGCAATCGTTTCGGCATGGATTCATCAACAGAAGATGAGGAAGCCCATTATATATATTAATGTCATTTAGAAAGAAGGTAATATTTATATTCAATTATTTTTAGGATGACAGTTCCCTGGTAAAGCGCAAATACTTTTGCTAGGTGGGCCAGTCCCGTGCGAGACTCAAACCCACGCCCTCAGATTTTGGCACAAAATCGCCATCAGGCTCATCCAGCACAAGTATTGTGCTTTCATCCTAAAAAATAAAAGAAATGGATATAGAAGAACAGGAATTAATTCTGGGATATAGTGCTGAAGAGAGAAAAGATGTAATGGTTTTGAAGAAGACTGGTCATGGTAAATTGCTGATGTTTCAAGCATTGTCCATGATGCACAAACTGCCAAAATTCTGCGACGTGATCAAGAATATGAGATACGACCCGCTGTACTTGTCGTGGCTCCATTAATATCGGTTATGAAAGAACAAGCAGAGTTTCTAAACGCCAATGCTTCATGGATGAAAACTATTATCATATCAAAATTCTATACTGAATTATTTTCTAACAATGAACATGCATGTATATGCTTAATTAATTATTCCTCTTTCTGTTTTTGACACATGACAGTGTCAGTGTAATACACAAACAATTCCTCGATGTGTCACATTCTGTTGTGAGGACAGTTTAGCTGTCACACTAATCCCTTCTCAGACTGATGAATACTGGTTCAAGTTTCTTAGCACAATCTCACTATCTGTCAATTTGTTTTCTCTCAAAATCGCTAGTCAGGCGTACGAACATGTGCATGTAGTCAACTTCCTTTCTCTGCAACCAGTGGGCTCACTGGGCTGATTGGTTGAGAGCTGACTGGTATAATCTGATCTCTCTCATTCATATTCATTGAGTATCATACCTGGCCATAAGGCTGTCAGCACTGCACAGCTAAGAGAAGAAATTGTGTGAAGGGTCGATGGGTAATCTCACACTAAGCCCAACCCTTGCCCAAGTTGGGGAGGGGGGGGGGAGAGATGTGATTTTCATTGACTCCTGTTTAATGATAAGGGCATGATAATGCGTCAAATGGTGGTTTAACATGTTTAATACTGGAGATCGAAACATATGCTCTCTTACTATAGTTTTGGCAAAGAATTCTAACCCATGAAGATAGACAAGTGACTAAACTGTCACAGAAATATGTAATGTTTTTAACAGGTCAGAACAAAGGACTAACTAGGATCTATGTCTATATCCCACTTGGGATATTAAATCCAAGTTTGGATATTCAAATATATCCTAATTGGAATATTTTGATCGATTTTTAACAAGTGTTCAACAAACTAAACTAAACCCCTGTATAATCACAACTATTTTTTTCTCATGAAAGATGAAGGATACTCTTCAGGTCTTGTGAGTTATCCTTCCGTCTTTCATTCGAAAAATATTTGTGATCTTCAAGTATATCCATGCAATACCCCTACATAATGCATGATGTATATACACAATTCAGTTCAATTCAATTTCATTGTACCAAACGCCTTTGATTAAGCAGTGCACAAAAAACCCAAAAAACATGACGATAACAGAAGTGCTCAGTAGCATTATAAGTCATTGATCGGATAAAAATAATAATATTAGCATTTATTTAGCATAGTAAATGCACAGTACACAAGTATGTGCTTTCAGACACATCTGCACAAGGTTGTATTATGCAATTAGTTTTGTTAGTTCGTCTGTGTGTCCGTTACCTTTTGTTGTCAGTGCGATATCTCGTTCCAGGTTATTGATTGGTACCTAACGTGAGGTAACCGTATACCTTACCTATGGAGTAAAGAAGAACTCCAGTCAAAAGGTCAAAGGTGGCTCCAAAATATAATAGTTATGCCCAAGCGAGACATTTAGCTAGAATTTTGCATGTTTTATTTCTGAAACAGAGAGTGTCATTCCTATCTCCGCCATGTTTTATCGAATCGAGGGCCCCGGTATGATACAAGCTTATGTCACATTGGGCACACCTGTTCTCATCAGATCACTGATGTTAATCAATGTTGAGCCCAGTCAATACTTAGATCGTTGACCGGGTGATGTACTGGCTGGACTGATCAGTGTCCAGGGTAGTAGGAACTCCGGGATTCATACAAGTCACTTTTTACCCCTCGGCCAAAATTTGTCGTCGTCATGTACGTCCGTCCGTCTGTCCGTCCGTCCGTCCGTCCGTCACACCTTTCTCGTTACCAAGATATCTTCAGAACGACTTACCCTAGGCACACCAAACTTGCAGTGCACATCCGTATGCGCGTGACGCAGAACCCTATTGAATGTGGACCTGATTGGTTGGAAACTTTGGCGGCCATCTTTAATTTATGTGAAACCATCACAGCTTTCTCGTTACCGAGATATCTTTAGAACGACTTACCCTAGGCACACCAAACTTGCACTGCACATCCATATGCTCATGACCCAGAACCCTATTGAATCTGGACCTGATTGGTTGGAAACTTTGGCAGCCATATTTAATTTATGCGAAATCATTAATCTCGTGTATCTTAGGTACCATTTCACTGTTCCGTGTGTGAACTTGGTATAGATCATCGATGCATCAAGAAACTTCAAAGGAATGACCAAACCAGTTTCCCTGATTCGGTGGAAACCTTGGCGGCCATCTTTAATTTATGCAAAATCTTTAATGATGTATATCTTTGATACCATTCAAGTGTTCTATACGAAACTTGGTGGCAGGAAGGATGGACGGCCATCTTTAATTTATGTGAAATCATTAATGATCTCTATCTCTGATACCGTTCGAGTGCTCGATGTAAAATTTGGCATATATCATCGATGCATCAATAGACTTACGATAAATGGCAGTTCTGGTGTTTCTTGGTGGCCATCTTTAATTTATGCAAAATCTTTGATGATGTATATCTTTGATACCATTTCAGTGTTCTATATGAAACTTGGTATACAGCATCCATGTATCAAGACACTTGCAATGAATAACCACATCAGTTTCTCTGAGTGGTGGGAAGGATGGGCGGCCATCTTTAATTTATGCGAAATCATTAATGATCTCTATCTCTGATAATTTTCAAATGCTCTATGACAAAATTTGGTATACATCATCGATGCATCAGCAGACTTATGTAATGAATACCGACTTCTCTGATTGGACATAAACCTTAGAGGCCATTTCTAATGGCAAATTTTTTCATAATCTGTATATTTGTCACTTGACTGCTTGGTGTTCCTGAAGTCTTGCTTCAAATTGAATACATTATGAATGGCTGGCGCCCAGAGCCGAGGGGTTTTCAGATGCGCAGCTTCGTATTACAACCAGTATTAAATCAGCCCAGACAAAAATGCAATTATAGTACTACTAAAGTGGTTACAGTACATGTACATGAACTACTGCAGTATACTGTAATTTGACTACAGTTATACTGAAGTGCCTGCAGTAATACTTCAGGTTGCTTCAGGGTTTTGTGTAGATTACTACAGTTAACTACACTAACTAAAGTGACTAACTACAGAGAGTCTAGTTAACTGCAGTGGTTGTGTATAGATTAGTACAGTTAACTACAGTAACATAAGTGACTAACAGAGAGTCCAGTTAACTGCAGTAGTTGTGTGTAGATTACTACAGTTAACTACAGTAACTGAAGTGACTAACTACAGAGAGTCCAGTTAACTGCAATGGTTGTGTGTAGATTACTACAGTTAACTCTACAGTAACTGAAGTGACTAACTATAGAGTCCAGTTAACTGCAGTAGTTGTGTGTAGATTACTACAGTTAACTACAGTAACTGAAGTGACTAACTAACAGAGAGTCCAGTTAACTGCAGTGGTTGTGTGTAGATTATTACAGTTAACTACAGTAACTGAAGTGACTAACTAACAGACAGTCCAGTTAACTGCAGTGGTTGTGTGTAGATTATTACAGTTAACTACAGTAACTGAAGTGACTAACTAACAGAGAGTCCAGTTAACTGCAGTGGTTGTGTGTAGATTATTACAGTTAACTACAGTAACTGAAGTGATTAACTACAGAGAGTCCAGTTAACTGCAGTTTGATACCTACTGCAGTAGTTTTAGAGCTACTACCGTAGTTTGCAGTAACTGCAGTATGGATGATGCATTACAGTGAGTAGGTTCAAGGTTCAAGGTATTTTATTTGCTAATCATAGCGCCCAATACAAGGCAGACAATCACAAAATATACATTTGATTCACTTGATTTGATGATGAACGAATTAATAGTTAATAATGGCTTTACTAAAAAGCAATCTCAAGAAACTCCCATAAACAAGGGAAAATGACAATAAATTAATAATATGGAGGAATTACTAAAATTGACTAATTTCGATACAAGAGCCAATTATCAATTGACAATTGAGACAATTATCTCATTTCGATACAAGAGTCTTCGGTAACTTCCTTTTGAAGATAGACTTATTTGACCTAGAAAATAGATATGACGTCATAACAGTGGCATAATTTAGAGGTAATACTTAAATAGTACCATCTGTTAAAGTTGATGTGTCTCAAATCTAGACTAGTTGTCTGTTGAAGTTGGCGTGTCTCAAATAGTGATGCTATCTATGTCCCACTGGTTCCCTCTAGAATTCCACTGGAGTTCAGTTCATCTCACTGGAATTTCTGTCATGTCTGGAAATTCACTGGAATGATTGGTTCTTGAACAGTTCAAATACACTGTATGAGAAGAACACTCAACAGGCATCATTGTCAGTATATTCAGGTGCAGAAAAAAAGAAGTTTGTGGTCAAACTGTGCAGCATGTGGTCAATATGTATTGTCTGACCATAAAAGTTGAGCGCTGTACATGTAGTTGCATCTCCTCTGTGGAACTCTCTTGAACAGTGAGTGTGGATGGGATTTTGGAGGGAAATTTATCTTGTTGCATCTTTCAGTTTCAGGTTTCTTGGCGCAATTTTTTTAGAGACAAAATTTATCTTGTAATAGATTATAATAGAAAAGAGCAATCTTTATCTATAGAGCATAGTAGGTCGACTTTTAAATGTACTTGAATTAAAACTGAAATTTGAAGCATATTGTTGTTGTGTCTACAACCAAATCTGCAAATGCTAGCTACATGTATACTGTCAATTTAGAAATGCAATTGACAAAAATTAGAATTGCAGATATAAAGAACATGAGATTGATCTAATCAAAACCTCTCCGCTTTCCCCAAGTGATTGAGACCCATGTGTAGTGTGAATTGGGGAAGAGATAGTACTATGTGGGATGATCAAGCTAAAGGTAATTTACAATTTGCAGTGTATGGATGTATCAACAGATCAGTGTATGGAGTATAGAACTAAGCATGCTGTTCTGCAGATACAGCTGGTTACATTCAAACGTATACATGTAGGACAGAAATAAAAATTAAAATATCTGTTAAGGGGCATAAATCTGTAAAATATGGGCCGAGGGGAGCCAATTTCGATAGGCATCTGATTTAGCACTAAATAAATATGTGTTCAAAATTTGGTTGTTTTGTCTCAAGCGGTTTTTGCCTAAAATGCGGTAACGGATGGACAGACGTACTTGGCATCAACAATACCCTTAGGCCAAAATAGCTGAGCGGTAAAAAAAGGGTCATAACTCTGTAAAATAAGGGGCGAGACAAATAATTTTTTGTAGGCTTGTAGAATACAAGTAGATATAAGTTTCCAAAATTTGGTAGCTGTCGAGAGCACAGTTCTTCAGATATAAGTGGTTACATTCAAACATAATCCAAGATCAGTACACCTGAAAAGGGGCATAACTCCATAAAATAAGAGCCGAGACGATGATTTTTCTTGTACACTTCTAGAATACAACTAGATAACTAAGATTCCAGAATTTAACAGTTGTACTGAACACTGATCTGCAGATATAACTTGTACATTCAATTACAGATCACACAATTGGAGATTATTACATCCGATAGGGGCGTAACTCCAACTAAGTTACAAGACAACTAATTTTTTTGTAGGTACATGTATCTAGACAACTGGATAAAAAAGTTTCCTCTTAATTTGGTAGCTGTACCAAACACAAATAATTAAATATAACTGCTTACATTCAAGCATAGATCACAAAATCAAAGATAACTGCTCCCGAAAAGGGGCATAACTCCGTAAAATAAGGGCCGAGGCGAGTAGGCTATAACTCCAGTTCAGGGATGTGGATTGTGATACCCAAACTCCTGACAAACAAGAAGCATATTGATTTTACTGTCTGTCCATCCATCCGTCGTTTGTTAACTTTCGATACACTAGCTGGCAAGAATGTTTCTGACAGATTGACAATATCAGGAACTGCTAGATAGTCAATCTTGGTAAACCAAGATGGTAAATCAGGGGAATACCATCTAGACGTAACTCAATGAAAACTATGCGAAATGTTTGCTGATATTCTGCGAGATCCCATAATATGCCCATAATAATAAGTAACAATTTCTTACTTTTCTCTCTGACAATGATTGACGTTTACTTCACGGAGATTAACATCTTTGCGCAGCACAATCTTTTGATATTCTCTACCCCCTAACAAAGCCAGAGTTTGGGCGGGAGTAAACTCTTTGATCTTCACGGTTTACCATGCACACTGTCTGGAAATGATGCCATATTTGGACACTGTTTCCCCGATAATGTTTATATATTAGTCCACGTGCTACCATGTGTAATTACTGTGGGCGTGATTTCAACAAGCTAGCCACCTGATTGGCTAACAAATCTAGTTTCAAATTCGCATGGGATTTATATAGGGCGGAATTCAGATATAATATTCTGTGATATTATATCTGAATTTACTGATATAATATTGTTTACTGAAATTGCTAGATATTGCTTGTGCCATTGTGGTTGCCAAATAAATTTTTTTAAAAAAAAAACAGGACGGAAGGAAAATTAATGACGAGTTGTACGGAATGATAATGTAATAATCAGCTTGATGGAGCCTAACTAATAATATAAATCATCCATAGTTTGCAGACATTGCGTTCTGAGGCTAAAAGCTTAGTCTTATCGAAACCTTCGTGGACAAGGTCGGAAACACATGGTTATATAGATTTTATAAAACACAGATTCATTTTAATTTGGTTTGGTGAGGCAGAAGAAAAGAGAATGGTAGCTACGAAGTGAAAGATGAAACTTGCATTGCACTGAAATTATAGATCGTATGCTCTGAGTCTGAAAATAGCAAACTTGATATGCATGTACATTTCTCGTTTTATTTAACTCCATTGTTATTTTTTAATGTGCAAAAAAAAATTATCCTTAGGCGGTGTGTTGGTGACAAAGTGTGATGATCCATATATTTTTTGAAAATAGAAATTACACCCCTAGTAACTGAGAGAGCTATTTGCCACTCTTTATCACTCACCTTGGCAACTTATGGGGAGTGATTTGTGACTCTCCTGTGGGTTTTTTTCAGGTCTGAGATTGTGGATATAAGTCAGTATATACATGATTAGGATATTAAACCAGTCCTGAATATAAGTGATATCCTGTTTTGGGTCTGTTCCTGTTCTTGAACCTTCTGTCAGTTCAAAGTTGTCGGTCATTTTAGAACTGTCAGTCGGAAGGTTCGTGATCCGAGCATGTAGGAAAACTATTTCCACCCTGAACCCATTGCCCTGGTCAAAGTTTGTCCTATTTAATTTCAACCCAAATTTTGTTGAACCATGGAACATCCCATCGAGGATTGGAATTTGTATGTGGCAGACCTCTCAAGTTATAATTTTGCCAAGGCGTGAGATTTGAGGATATCCCCCCAGGAGATGAAAATTTTGAAATTACATGTACTAACTCCTTTTTCTACAAACTGGAGCAATTTTGAACGAGTCTTGGTTATTGTAGAAATAATTTTATGAAAATGCCCAGATGCGTGATATTTTGATGCCAAATACACGAGTCTCAAGCTGAATGCATGAGGGTTGGTAGGTCTGATGTGGTTGAGACCTCCATCCTGGGAGTATTTGAATGATACAAGTAGACCCCTACCCAAGATATCCAATCTGACAGGGATGTGCTATAGTGATGTATGTATTTGAATCACTTTCTCATATTGGGTATGGTTTAAGCAGATCATGGTTTCATCTAGAATATTTATAAAGAGGCCTTTGTTTTCTGAAGGCTAAATAACTCACAACTAAATAACTTATTTTTTTGTGCAGGCACCTGTAAAAGGCTCCAAAATAGGTCTAGATGAAACCCTGCATATGAGCACAACAACTGCTTGGAAAGTCTTTCTAAAAAAAAATGTCTTCATACAGTTACAAGGGTCAAAATACAGTATAGTACAGAAGTTAATATAAACAACCCTGTGTTGACCTCTATTACTGGCAGTACAAAGTCCAAAGTGTGTACCATGCCCTCTGTGAATGTGACCTGATAGCCTGAAGACATTAAGAGTTATTTTTATCTTAACCAGTCCCATTCTGACTCACTATCAGCTGGTTCCCTGGTGATTGGGGTATTCCCCCTTTGTGATTCCGGCCCAGTTGTTGACCTCTTTCCCCCCTTTGTGATTCCCGCCCAGTTGTTGACCTCTGATCATAAAGGGGCATATATATAAAGCAGTGTGAATGTGTAGAGACTGCAGAACCAACTGGAAGGTATGACCATACACAACTGTGTTAATCCTTGAGGAGTGGACTTGTACATGTATAATATCTGTGTTAGCCTATTACTACTATACATTTTGAGTTTAGTCTCCGTCTGGAGTTGGTGTTAGCGCAGTAATAATTCTTCCCCCAGGTATTTATCTTTAAAGAAATTCATCCTATGGTACATGTAGTTACAAATGTATGTTTTTGTAGATATTCATTGTTTTCATTTCTTTTCTTTAGTGAGAAATCAATGTATCGACAGCAACTAGCGAGACAAGAAATGGCGGCCGAGGATCAACAGTTTTTGACGTGTGTGACTACGTTACCCGTGGTGAACTCGACATGGACCCAAGTGTCTAATATGTACCAGAAGACGAAGGATCACAATGCCCTGTTCAAATACACCCTGGGTATGGCTGAGACCAGTGTGAAGACCGTGGTAAACACTGCCCAACCCATCGTCCAGAAATATGACGGACCAAGTGAGTTCATTTTAGTCCTCACATCATGTTTGTTGGTACCGGTACTCAATTCCTTTGAATGGAAAGGTACAAAATCAACTTAATCCATGGTGTTATTTGTGTGCTTTGTATAATTTCTGAAACCTGTAAAAAATTATTGAACTTCATAAACTTCAGCCCAGATTTTAATATGAAAATATTTTTATACATAAAAATATGTAAAGCAAATCTTGCCTTCATGTACATATATGGTGTATCGAATTGAGATGCACCTAATCTGAATATTTTTCATTTCTTGCAAATGATCTTCCATTTCGGGTCGCACTAAATACAGACCGGTACAGACCGATACAGACCAATACAGACCGATACTTATAAAGGACAGACCGATACTAAAAACATACAGACCGATACCTATATATAATAGATTACGGCCTATAGAAGACATAATTGGTAATTTGTGGTATTTTCTCGTAAAAACAGCTGTTGAAAGCGTAAAACCGTGTGGCAATCAGCTTCCCGCTAGGCCCTACGGGGAGCGGGACACGGCCGATTCGCCCGCCTGCGTCGCCCAGCACCTTCCATGCACCGACTCTCCCGGCTGACCGGTTCGGCTGGTGTGTTTATGCAAGAGCAGTAGATATACTGCGACAGATTTCACAAATTAGAACAAAGAGCTCGCTTTTCATGAGCAGCAGTGATACCATTATTTATAATAATATGAGGTTATTATACAACGTTGAGATTTGAAATTTATTAGACACGAAATGACAAATTACGGTACATTTGTATATGAAGTGACAGATGGCAATAAAAATCTATATTTATGGGCGGAGAATGGCATATTGGAACAATAATTCGAACAGATCGTTTCCATTTTATTTATTCCAAAGCATCTGATATGGTGGGAATGAACATGCGGACAACAGTACGCTGAACAAGCATTGAGAAAATAAGTTTGAACTTTTGTTCACGGCCCATCATCGCAGTTTATTCCTATTAGAAAAAAGAAAGTAAAAAACCTAAAGAAAAGACCCATCCGTTTCATCACCACCTACCATCCAGCGATGAAATATACAAGGAAAATCCTGTTGAAATATTGGCATTTTATCAAATCTCCGAATCACGCGCAACGAAAATGTGGGAAAATCCAGTAATTGCATACAGAAGGAGAAAGAATTTGAAAGATATGTTGAAGAAATCAAAATTATGAACATTGTAAATTGATACGTTGGACTCCTGATGAGGGTTGACGTGTAGTTATTTTACTAAAATAACTCGAATAAACCCGAAACATTTGTCTGCATTCAACTTTATTCGTGCGCAATATGCTCCTATAATATCAAGTATGTGTAATATATCAGGAGAATTTAGAGCTGCAGACAGTGTCGAGTCAGACCGAGCGCCGTAATTCTGTAGGTGTGTTTACGGTCAATTACTTACAACAATTTGCCCTTTATATACTACTGCCGGGCGAGTCGGATGGGTGCGCTGGGCGAGTCTGACGGGCGAATTGACCGTGCGATTCGGCCGTGCGACGCGCTTCCTAACGTAACGGGCGCAGCTAATTGCGATACCGTTTTGCGCTATAAACAATAGTTTTTTATGAGACAATCCCACAAAGTACCAATTATGTATTCTAAAAGTCGTAATCAATGATACATAAGTATCGGTCTGTATGTTTTTAGTATCGGTCTGTCCTTTATAAGTATCGGTCTGTATTGGTCTGTACCGGTCTGTATCGGTCTGTATTTAGGGTGCCCGTCCATTTCATACATGTATTATATTGTTTTAGTTAAATATTTTAAATATGACACGACATGTGCAAGGAAAGTCACCACAAGGAAGATTTTATAAAATAATCACAAGGTTCTGAAATATATGTTGCTATGTGTGAACATTTATAAACTGTTTCTACCCACAGTCAAATATGTGAATTCGGTGGCTTGTAATCAACTGAACCAACTAAAGGAAAGTTACCCTGTTATTGCCAAGCCAACTGATGAGGTAAATTATCATCAATGTATTTTATTATCTTGATTAGACTTCTCTGATGTAGTAAATGTATGTATTAATATTTCTATCAGGTGTAAGCTTATGTTCCTACATGTAGTTAAACCATTGGGGAATAATGTGTACAACTCTACCCTGTGTTAAGAAAGTGATGTTGGGTTTACCACAGACAGGACGGAGGTGGACATTAGAGATATTTGCTGTTCATTAACTGTCAGGTCAAGATAACTTCAAGATAATATTAAGCATGAACACTGAAAGAGAACTCCAGTACTCAGGCTCCATGCATGTTCCATGTTATCTAACATGATCATTATCGCCTCCCCCCCCCCCTCCCCCATTGTCGGTTTTCTGTTCAAAGTTGCTCTTTAAGGTTGTATTGTTCGGGCCTGTATTACTGAATAACCATCCGTCTAGACTCTTTGTTATACCCAGTAACTTGACTCCCCCACCCCCCCCTCCCCTTCCCTTTGGTGGCCCCACCCTGTTTTGGCATTGACCTGTGAGTTTGATACACTTTACTGCCACATAGCCTTCGGTGCCGTGGAATCATTTATGTTCTGTTAATATCAAGGTTTGGCTCTCTAACCTGGACCAGTGGCATACATATAAATGTATATGTAATAGACATGCTAGAGGCATGTATGCAATAGGTCAGCCTGATCTTCAATGTTTGGCTTAACCTGGATGTACAATATTTATGCTGGCCTGTGTACATGTATGTGGTCAAGGACAGAATGACATGTAGGTTACATGTTCCAGCAATATGTGCCTGGCTCCAATAGGTCACTGTGACATAATACATACAGATTATCCATGTTATATCACATGAAAGTTGAGATACAGGTCCTAGTGCCAATCTGATTCCTGTAGCAGGATGTGCTGCAAATCCCCAGGATAATTGTGTAGACCTGCTTCTTTCACAATGCATTAGTTTGACATGATTAAACTACATGCCAATTATTGTCTTATATTGAGTAGTCTCCAGAAGAAAAGCTTATGCAACGATTCGGTTAAGGCCCGTGAAATATAATTGACAAACGAGGATCTGGGCAACGATTTGGTGTAAGACTCACGAAATATAATTGACAAAGGATCTGCTGCAAGTTGTATTGTCAGTCTTTTGTCTAGGATATTACCTTTTCAATGGGAGGTCTTACACCAAAGCCTTGCCAGGATCTGCGACAGATTTATTGTCAGTCTTTTGTTAATGGAGGGTCTTACAGCAAAACCTTGCCAAATGGAAGGTCTTTCAGCTAAGCCTTGCCAAATCTTAGCTCATTCAGCTACTACACTGTAGCTATTTTGTCTTGTTTTTCACACTCTGGGGTTTCCTTCACTCTGGACTAGTCATTGAAGGATGATTTCATGTGTTATCTAGCTAAAACACTTCCTTGTCCAGCCTCACATAGTGTATTTGTCCAGTCTTAGTCTTCTCACCTTTTTATTTGATCTTAAACAAAGATTCTGCTTTGTTCTGTCACGCACAATTACGTTTTCGCATTTGGTTTTGTGATTGAGACTTGTTGCGAGAAAGGCAATTCTAGTTCGATAATTGACTTCTCATAGCACATTTTGAGCAGGGAAGACTGTTGTAGTGAGAGACACCAATACAACTGAGTGAAATAGTACATGTATATGTAACAAAATATACTTAGTCTTAAATATTAAATATACTTACCCTTGAATATTAATTATACTTACCCTTGAATATTAAGTATACTTACCCTTGAATATTAAATATACTTACTCTTAAATATTAATTATGTTTACCCTTGAATATATATATATACTTACCCTTGAATATTAAATATACTTACCCTTAAATATTAATTATACTTACCCTTGAATATTAAATATGTCTGCCCTTGAATATTAAAAACTCTGAAATTTTATCTTGTGCAACAAGGAATAGCTTCCACAACACATTTGATTGGTCAGTTGGGCAAACTAGGAATACTGTATTTTCAATGGCCGGTGGAGACAACTGAAAGAACCTTCTATCAATCATGGAGTTACAATGTACTGTGAAGGTGAACTGGAGCAATAGAAATGCGAAGGATTTTGAATATTCAATAAAATGTATTTATAGTTTGAAATAGTGAACTTTTCACATACATGTACAAACACAAAATATTTCCTGCATTGACTAGTTATAATTTTGTTCCAAAAATAAGCAATCCAAAACTTATAGGAGAAGAATGTTCTGTGATTACTTTATCTTGATTAAGCACTGATGCACTGCAATAGGTGACGTCGTTTAGGCTCAGTACCGTGTTACTATTCACTTATTCTCATACCATCTGGTGTCTGAAAGGTTATGGATAAACTTGACCCGATGACAAAGTGAAGCGTAGCATGACATCATTAGATAATGTTATGCTTCCACAGAGATGACGAGTTCCATTACATTGACTTTGACATGACATGACCTAGTGCCTTCGTCACAGCCACTGACCAAAGACACCACATATCATGCATATGGGTTCATGATATTGAGCCTAGATGGCATCCTAATTTACTGAAAGCAGCACAAAATCAAAGAACATTTAAGCAATGCATGTTTTTGGGATAGCCCATCATTCAGTTTCCCCGATTTCCATTCTCCGCTAATTGACTCTTGAGGCTTGATTGTATTTTTGACCAAACCAATTCATCTTTAACCATTCATTCAATCAGAATGTGGTGAAAAATTGAAATCTTGCAACCATTGCATTTCACCTTTTAACAGACTTTGTATATTTGCATTGTAGGTAATCCAGGCCGGTAAAGACAAGTGTACCGCCATCCTGAAGCCAGCCGTGGACAGTATCACGGCCGTTAAAGACTTTGGTGTCAACACCTACACCAAGAGCACTGGAACGGTAAGATACCCCAGTGTATGCTACAGAAGGGCTTCACTATACCCGATTATTTGTAACATTAATATTAAACTGATTTTAATTATGGAAGGATAAACATGATCAACTAAACAGAACATCACTGGAGAAAAATTCTTGACAGAAAGATTAATAGGCTTTCAGACAGATCTTTCTCAATAATTCAATCACGGGAAGTGAAATTTCCCACCATAGAATCTGGGGTGATCAAATTTATTAGAGCAGAAAGTTGATGAAATGATTCAAACATCATGCATATAATCCATTATTTCTTCATTATTTCAATGATTTTATAGTGCGATCAAGTTTATTAGAACCACCAATTGAATTTGGGGTGATTTAATTATTAGAGGGATACCATTACATCTCTAATGATTATGGATGTTTAGTCCCAAAAGTTACCAATTTGAGTTTCACTATTGAGTGGTGTGCTTATAATGGATGCATGTATACATGTGGACTCCCATCTCACATACATGTATGTTCACCAATTCCTTTTCCTTCTATCAACAATAAAAATACCTTTTAAGACTAACTTGATGTTGTCCATTACAGGTGAGCAGTGTGGCACATTCAGCTACAGACTTCAGTAAGAACCAGCTGGCTAAGGCGAGTCAGTATGGTCAGGACATGGTCAGCCAGGTCCTGCTGACCAGTTATGGTCAGGTGGTCAACAACAAGGTCAACAACATGCTCACAGTCTCTGAAGTCTACATGGACAAGTACCTGCCCCAGGAAGAAACTGGTAAGACATTCATACATGTTGATGGTTACAGTATTGTTATCCCAGCAATACATTACCACATAACACCCCATCTTCCTTCACCATTTCAAGTCCATTTGGTGTTGACGATGACAGACCTTGCGTTTTGTTAAAATTTGTGGGAATCCAAACAGATTCTCGCAATCTAACTCTACAGGAATACATGGGAATCCAAAGCTATCATTTCTATACAGATTGCTAAGATTTTACGGGAATCTGTTGGATTCCAGTGAATTATTTTCCGTGAGTGCTGACGGGAATTGGATTCCCATGGAAAAGCAATCACTGGATGGTAAAATATTCCTTGTAGTCCTTCTGTCAGGCTGATGTAGATAATGGCAGATGCTCTAATAATTCAATCAACCCATAAACATTCATTCATGCCCAGAATTTGCCTGAAATTCTGATTACGGTAATTCCCCTAATAATTCGATCACCAGAAGTGCAGCAAAAATGGCTTTATATCTGGAAATATTCTTGATGGCACCAGCTACAAAGTGTCACATTTTGTCATTATATGACTTTTTCTTCAATTTGAATGAAGAATGGGAGTGTTACTTTTTCTCTGCATTTGATTAACAGAGTTAAAAAGTGGACTTCCTGTGATTGAATTATTAGGGGAATTACCGTAGTCTCTCTAATAAACTGGGTCACCTCCTAAATGTAGGAGAAATTGGATCTGCAACACCCAATATTCTGTGGTGAGAAAATAAACTCCAGCTACAATTTATTATTTGGGGATTTTACTGTAAATCAAGAAAGTTTGGAAAGGAGAAAAATATAATTTTGATTTTCATAATACATAGTACAACTTTTGTTTAAATGTGGAGAAAGATGTTGAATACAGTGATCGCTCTAATAATTCAATCACAGCAAGTGAAATTTCCTACCATAAAATCTGGGGGTGATCAAATTTATTAGAACACGAATTTGACAATGGTTCAAAATTGTGCATAAATATAACCCTTCTTCGTTATTTCAATGATTTTAGAGAGTGATAAAATTTATTAGAATATGATTGAATTTTGATAGAGGCATTGAATTATTAAAGGAATTACTATACATATACAGATGTATCAAGTTGTTTCTACTATATCTGATAAGTGTGTTGGAGAAGTTCCTCATTTCTGCATTGTATTTCATGATTTCAGATCCCAAAGAGCCGGGTTTGGAGACAAAGAATGCACTAGAACGAGCAGGTCATGTTAGCACCAAACTGCGCCGTAGGATGTACAGTCGGGCGATGAAAGACTTGCATAATGTGAAGATACGCAGCACTGAGACTCTGAACAAGCTCAACTTTACTGTAGACTTGGTTAGTGTATGAATCTGGTTTAGCTTGTCTATTGGTCAACATGATAAACTTTGCCAGGCTATGTTTTATTTCTCGCCATGACTGAAAGTGTTATTTTTTTTTCTTCTCAATTTTGTCCCGAAAGTCATCTCACCTCTGTTTTCAAGCTCAACTTCCCATCACTTACCACTTATGATGTACAAGAATGTCTTGATGGTGAACTCTTTTGATGTGTTTGCCATATGGGATTAATCAAGTGGGGAAAGGGAATGCTCTCAGTCAGACAGTATGTATTACTCCTGCGTCAATATCAAGCTAATTTTTTGTCTCATTCTCAGAACCCCATTGCGGACCCTCAGTTCAGGGGTTTTCCTAGCCCGTTTTTCATCTGGGTTACCCCGAATAAAAATTTGAAATATTGAAGTTTGTATAAAATATCGAATTGAGTTTTGCTGTTTTGCGTGCCAGAAAAAAATCGAGTTTTTGTTGAAGTTAATCGTCGTGCCGCCTTCCGAAGTGCATGCTGCTACAATGGCGTTGTTGTTGTTATTTCGGAAATGTCATTCAAGCCGGGACAGGTAGAACCGAAGTCGAGAAACACATCGATCCGATTCTTAGCATTCTGTCACACCTTTCATTTGCATAAAAAGCTGGTGTTATCGAACATAACGTGTATATTAAAGGTGGATAAACTGTGTTGTTACAGATCCAGTATGCGAGGAGTAATCTGGATGGTGCTAAGACTAGGGTTGGAGAGACCATGGGGGCAGCACAGACCAAGATCTGGGACATGTGGAACGAAATCAACAAGGAAGAGCTGGAAAATGAAGATGGGAAGGAGGGTACTGAGAATAATGTAAGTGGAGATCTGTACACATTATAACTCAGTTGTCTCTCCAGATTGAATAGATTGTACATGCTTGTACTAAATCTTTAAAATGTTCTGATTGTGCTTAGTCAGGATTCCAAAATCAGCGACAACCTATGTTTAAAGACCACAGTATAAAAGATCCCCCCCCACTCCTAGTTTCACTGGTATGTCTAGGCTCGGCATTGGCTTTTCTGATGACGAATGTGGGGTTGCAAAAAACAC
Organism: Hanleya hanleyi; assembly: GCA_036873755.1. Taxonomy (NCBI): domain Eukaryota; kingdom Metazoa; phylum Mollusca; class Polyplacophora; order Lepidopleurida; family Hanleyidae; genus Hanleya; species Hanleya hanleyi. The sequence continues at coordinate 1,263 of JAVTVY010046182.1, read as the reverse complement.
CCCCCAAAATCAGAATGATCCATCTTTCTTATCTAGCATCCTGATATTATAATATTGTATAAATAATGTTATTCAGATGTTCATATCTGACACATATAATAACAGTTATTTGTGTGAAATATTGTGCAGACTCTGGAGAAGCGTGGTATAGCCGTAGCCAGACAGCTGACCCTGCAGTTAAAGCGGACCCTGGCCTCCATGCAGTCCAGTGCAGGTGACCTACCTCTAACGTTACAGGAGAAATACAAGGGTCTACAGGATTATACTGATGACCTCTACAAATCATTCAAACAGGTGAGGTACTCTGCAGGATAACACACACACACCCTGAATATATGGTGCAACATTTTGCTGGAAAATACAAGAAGTGTAGTATAGTAATCCCTCTAATACTTTAATCACAGGAAGTGACCTGTGAAACTTCCTATCATAAACTTGGGGCGATCAAAATTATTAGAAAAAGAAGTTGACAAAATGGTCCAAAATTATGCAGATAATCCAATATTTCTTTGTTATTTCATTGATTTTAGAGAATTTATTGGAACAGTTAATTGAATTTTGTCCCCAAATCAATAAAGACTGTATGCACTTGTAAGCCACAATTTTCTACTCACTGGAGTCAAAGGGTGTCACACCGACAGTTTAGGAGGTTACAAACTCAGGGGTCAGAATAGTAGGAGGTCCACCACTTAGACAGGCTAAAAACAAAACTACCTGTCTCTTGTCACAGGTGAAATATTTATCCTACACAAAGTTGTTTTCATACATCAAGTCTGCGAAAACATCCTCACCTATGACAAATAGAAATTCACTGGTGGATCACATTGTTCAGGTTGATGCATTCAACAGACCAGTATAAAATTGCACAGGTAGAAATCTTATATTATTTTGACACCTGCAAACTCTGACAATGGGAGGATGGAAGTACCAGCTAAAATCAGAGACATTACCCATGTAGCTTATAAAATTTAGTTCATACTGATAATACTGGAAGAACATTCCATGATATGTTGTGATTATCACTGTCTGCCTGAATGTAAGCTGATGATGCTTTATTAGGGGTTTATGGAAAATCCTTCTGTGGCTGAAATAGAAATTTAGTTGAATAGATGACCTGTAACATCAGATGGTTATGTTGTTGTTGTTGTTCCCTCAGATTGGCAGTATGAACGAGGTACCCAGCTGGATGTTGAATCAGACGAGGAATAAGTTGGGATATGTTCAGGAAATGCTCTCTTTCATGACCGACCAGGCTCTGGGCAC